>JAVQJL010061047.1:0-19516 GCA_036024295.1 Nannoperca obscura | reverse complement strand
TGCCGGGTTGGTGGGATTGACACTTGGCACAGATACTACAGCACAAAGAATCGCACATTCTAAATCGCGTAAGTCATTGGCGGAGCAGTCAGTCAGCCAATCTCTGAAAAGTGGGTGTTAACTTAATTTCAACCTTGCAAAACGTTTTTCAGACATTCAAAAAAATGTTTGACTGTACAAAACTTTTTTGCGGTTTTGAATCGTGGCAGTGATCTCATCCCATAGTTGTACTCCTTTAGACTTGTATGGCGCGTAACATGTTCGCAGTTCCCTTTTAAAGTGCATAAAACACAAGTATATGTTCTACAGCATGTTCCTCTTTCCAGGATTTATTATGATGTACTGCATTTTTGGGGACAATTGTGATATAAAGAGAAATTGAAACATTTTGAAACATTACTTCTAGCAACCTTGCTCGTGTAACATGGTATTAATATTCCTTGAATCAAATCAGCAAATATTTCCCTGTGATTTAGGTTTCAGTGAGCCGCCCCTTGATAAAACAGTGCTCAGCAACAGTAGTGTAAGCTCCATCTCTCGATGTCACCTGGTGAAGACTAGTGGTTCTCAAACCAGAGCGAATAAATCTTAAACCTGCAATAACCTTTTTGTCCACTTAGGGGCAGCCAATCTAGATGACTGTATGTTCTGCTGCTCTACACTCCCATTCCCCACCCACTTGTTGATGGGATTTGTAGACCAAGTTGTATAATGTCACTGTCTGTACGGATGTTGAGAAACCTCTTCCTGGTCATTCCTAGGTAGGCATTGACCAATCATAGTTGAGGAGTGCATGATTGTGTCTGAGTCGCTCTTCCTGCACGGTTGTTTGTCTGCACCTACACATAACCAGTGAATGTGTGGGTCCAGGATTGTCTTTTGATTTACTGCACTGCTAGGCAGACAAGTGTGGTGGAGGCGTGCGTGCGTGTGTTAAGAAAAACTTTACAAAAAGACCGACTGTCATACACCCCCGCAAAAGGAAGTGTGTGTGTGTGTGTGTGTGTGTGTGTGGATTGCTGCATTACCCATTAGAAGATCATCATGTGTGGATGTATTTGTACATATTACAATCCATGCATTTCCTCAATATACTTTGAATAGAAGCACATGCGTATGACTTGAATCCACCAGCACGATGGTGCGTGCATCCGTCTGTGTTTGCGGTAAGCCTTCCTTCTAATCTGCCAGTCAGTGGTTGTGTATGAAGTGCTGCTGACGGTGGGGACTATTAGGCCTGTGAAGGGAGAGATGGCTGTCTTCTCCTATTCCCCACAGCTCATTTAAACTTCCAGCTGATGGTAGAGATTAAACGTCTTCTTTCAGAAGCAGGGATTCTGTGGCTAGACTTGGGCTGCTATTTAAGAAACCTGAATGAGTGAAAAGCATGTAAAGAACCCATTTAGTATAAGACGAGAGTGGCAGTGGGTTTGCATGTGCAAACAATGTAGGATAGGATATACCGCACATGTTTTTCGTAGGCCCGGTTTTCCTACAGGCATGCATCTGGCAATCTTTTTAGGGTTTTCAAATGTCACGTTTACATACTATTTTTTTGAAAAGATTATATTAAAATTAATTAAATTAAATTTAGTCTCCTTAATGATATTACTCCTAAACCATTTTGTCATTTTAGATGTGAACTTGTTTGCTAGTTACTTAATTGTTGTGTTATTAGATAGATCCCTTTGTACGGTATCTGGTTTGTTGGGTAATTTGTGAGGTGCTTTGATCTTCATTAGTTCAGTGCTTCTATTGCATGTTTTCTGTAAATGGAGAAAAGGCACCTTATGAATTATCTATAGAACTGATAGATTCATCAGATATTAAGATGGATTTTCCCCCATCAAAATCTAAACAAATTAGAAATTACAGTAGTAGTAATGCTCTACTAATTAAATGAAGAAAAAAATACTCATGAGCAACAAATATATATGAATTTAAACGTATGTATGTGTATATATAAATACAATTTTGTTCACATTTTATTAATAGCTTAATTTATATTTATGTGCTAAAATGAAGCTTGAATTTCTCATGTCTGTCTTTGTCTGTATACATATATATGAGGAAAATCTTACTTTTTAAAAACATTTTATAACTTGCACACAAATACAATATATGGCCATTTTTAAATGTTCATAATAATTAGTCATATTGGTGGATATTAAAGACAAGCTGCCTGTATTTATTTTCAGAGTTTTGCTGTCTTTTGTTTTATATATTTGGCTCTTTGAAGCAATACTTTTTGAATAGCATCAATGTTTGGCAAGAATGACTTTGATCGAGGACTGAATTAGAATTATTCCAAGGAAGGATGAGGTGACTCAGAGAGCTGCATGGAACCCATTAAGTACGATCAACATAATGTTAGAGCAGAAGACATATAGCCCAAGTGGATCTGTGGGTACCCTATACACAAATTATCTTGCATCTAATTGTATATATTTATATATAACTGACATAATGTGGCACAGCTGCAGGTGTCATCTGAGCCAAAAAACAATGTTACCCTCTACATTTTGTAATATGATCTGGACTGGTATGGAAAAACATGATTCGACAACAGATTATTGCTTGATCATGTCCTTGAGCAAGCCATAACACACCTTGATAGCTCCAGGGCAGCGCATCATGACTGAACAGAATTAGGGCTGACAGCAACAGAAATGGAAAATTTGATTGAGTGACAACTAGGCATGTCGGCGAGCTGCAAATGCCTCTGAACAATGTAACTTTATCTGAAGTGATATTTTGAACTGCACCTTCGCACAACACCAAAGTCAGGTTTACTCCTCCTGGGCTTGTTCCTTTTAAAGCAAACACTCACGCGGAAATCACTCTTTCATTCCACAAAGTCTTTGAAACACTCAAGTTTCCTTTTGATGTTGTTTTGTTCTTGGCACACAGGCCTGTCTGCCTGTTTTTTTTTTTTCTCCAGACAACACCTTCCATAATATATATGCACAAAACATACTGCGTATCTTATACGCCTCACAATTTTACTCTATTAGATGCCATTGTCCACTTCACAACATATGATTTGAGATGGCTATCATGCTTAATTTAATCATTCTCCAAGAGAAGTGTTAAATATCCACCGGACAGATATGTCTTACTCCATGTTTAACCCATAACCCTTCATGACTTCATGTTCTGAGTATATTAAAAAGATTAATAACTGTTGACAAGTGTTAAAATGTGCCATACTTTAATGTCAGTAAATCTTTGTATATTTTTATATTCCATAACTATAAAACCTTTGCTGTTGAATATAGAAAATTGTGAAATTGGCATGCATGCATACAAGTGAGTGTGATCTTCAAAAACATTTAGTAGTTATACATTGGAACACTACCTCTCCGAGTTGATGTGCTGTCCTGCTTGTGTTCTAAACTGTAAACCCTCCATCATCCTTTCTTATGCAAAATAGTAATGAACAAAGATAAAGTTAAAGAAGATAAATCAATCCCCAAAACATCCACTGCTCCTCTCGCTCAGTGAGAATGTATCATCTAAACCTTTTGTGTTCCTATTTATTTTCTGTAGTAGTATTCTTTAGACAGTAGAGGGCGCTGGCACTTCATTTAAGCGTGAGCTGCCATGGCACTAAAAATAATTCACACAACCAAAGGACAAAGTAAAGTGAAATATAAAATGTATTGATGCTGCAAAACTGTGGCTTTCTTCTTTAGTCTTTTGGTCATTATCATCTACAAGATTTTTGTTCATGAATGTATAGCAATAAAACACCTTTCCTTTTTTTCCCTTAGCGTGACGAGATTGCTGATATTGGATGTTGTTTCAGAGCCACTTGTAAGCAGCACTTTGCAGACAGAAAATAGCAGAATGTATTGGGTTTTTTTAATGTTACACTCTTTTAGACAAATAACCCAAGTGTGTAATTTCAATGGTTGTAAAAGAATACATAATTAAAACTAAATACTGGGGGTTTTGTGCTGCAGTAACAGTTTGGTGTTTGTGAAAACATCACACATCTACGTGGTTTTTCCCTCAGTGCATCCTGTGTACACCGGTTTAATCATCAAATTGAGATGGCCATTTAAGAAAATTCAAATAAGTGTGCAATTCATTCTTATGTATATTTACAATCATGAGCATATGCACATGAATGCATGCGCAAATGTGTTTATTCTGTTCTGTGTTTGTAAAGTATATCAAAACATGCCTTTCCTGCTGGACAACAGAAGGATTATGTTGAGGACAGACTTCTGGAGCTCTCAAAAGAAGATTGATGCACCTATTATTTCAGTCATAAAGAATACACCACAACACTAATTGTCCTCCAACAATGGAAAGATTTAACAGCTAAGCTATCATTCTTCTTGACAAAGGTAGTCTTAGCCAGAGGTTGCATTGCTCTGTTCCTTTTATAAAACAGATTCACTCTATTTTCAACTGCTATTTGTACGTATAAAGAAAACTTTCTGTATGCGTAAGTGTGAATTGGCGGCGTGGTTATAAGCTTTTATGGGACAAATTCCTACTGAATAAATTTATACAGTAAATGTATGTGGCTGGTGCACGTCACTGAAATGGAGAACCTTAATAGGTGTGTTCATGTTCAAGGTTGAAAGTGTTATTTTCCCGTACAGTGAGTTGGAGAATCGTTGTCTTTTAAGCCTCAGAAACTGGAATGACTACCACACAGGAATCGTGATGTAAAATTTCCCGGACGTACTCTCTGTAAAACCTGGGACATAATGAAGAGATCTTATATCAGGTTTGTTAGGTGACCAAAAACTGGTCAACTTAGAATAGGGCAAAACTAATTAATATGCTTTTCTACAACCTTAAACAATATTGTACTTAAAGCAAAGAGGTGAACATCCCCTGTTCCTCTACTCTTTCCCTGTCATGTGAGCGCGCAGAGAGACACATCTACTGCCCCCAATGTAATTTATGATCTACTCAGGAGCAACATCTAAAATAAGAGATCATGTTGAAACACATTCTTGCACACTCTTGGAATGCAACTTGTTGTCAAAAAAACATCCATGACATTAACATTAAATGCAAAAGTCACCACAGCGCGTTCACTGTTAAACGTTCTATTTTAATGTCCATGCGAGAGCTATTTAAAAATACATTTATGGATACTTCTGCAAGCTTGTCAGCCGGTCTGCTAATATACTGTAACTGTCATCAAGAAACAGATTAGAGATAAAAACTTTATGAGGCTTCTTGACTATGGCTTGTAAATTCAGTACAAGTTGCATGACTCCACATTAAAATAATTTGTAAGCACTAAAGTTTGATTTAGGTTGTGAAGTTTTATTTTGGGTTTACTCTCAACTGAGTTCTGTTTTTTTTTTTAAAGCTCCTAGATGTTTGTTTTTTGTGTTGTGTTTTTATAACTGCATATTGTCTATTTATATTAGTATATTTATTTATATCTATATTGTATATTTATTTATTTTTGTTTAATTGCATTTATTTTACAGCTAAGAGTTTCATATGTTGACACAAAACAGAACATCTATTCTGAGAATCAATGACACTGCATATGGACAGAGTATTTGCTATAATTAAAACACTCCCTTCGCTGAACTTTCTCCTCAATTGGGTTATCAATTAAAAAATTTTTTTTTTCAAAAAGGTTTTTTTCTTGTCTTTTTGAAATCAGAACAGGCCTCTTGACACGACTTGTGCTCCGGGACAAGGCTATGGCCCAGTGCTATAATGCACTTTATTTACAAAAAAATATAAATAATTGTTATTATTAAATCAGCAGAGTTTACCCCCTTCAATTGAATAATTGTAATAATCCGATGAGAAAAGTTCAGCCAATAAGTGACTCAGTCAGATGTCACGTCAGCAACCAGGACACTGGAGTTTAAAAGAGAGACGGGAGCAGGAAAAGTTTCCCCAGTCATTCAAGATTTCCTGGCACTAGATGGCGCAACTGCCCCGCAACATACAGTTGAGTAAAGGCAACCGACGAGACAGGCCGCTTCATCCCACGTTTAAACATCGAGCCTCTTGAGTGAAGGCAAACACACGAGACACTTTCGTCTTCCATCACCGAGCACACAAACTTGCCATAAATCGAGGCTGCCGACGCGGGACTTTAAAAGTTTCCCGTTTTATGAACTTTACTGACTGGATGGGAACAGGGCCACCACTGTGAAGCAGCAAATACTCAACACAGATAACTGACATGCAGCACAAACACACATCCCGTGAAGGTGCGCAGGTCCAAATATGTATTGACCCAAATGTTTACTCTTAATGTACTTTATTATAAAAGCACAATCATTTGTAACGTATATATTTGGGCGGAAAAAAGGATGTTGGGGCGGTTGGCATAACTAAATGGCAGTTAATACACGTGTTTTGGCACACGTTACATTTGGTTTTGAATGTCCGAATTCAGTCACGGAGTTTCTTCTTCTTTCAAATATTATTTTAGATTCTTGTGTCATGACTTGTTACAGAAATGAATGTGGTCCAGGCTGTGGCATCAGGCTGTTAAACGCACGGGGACGTTTTTAATTTCAATATGTTTGAGCCTGGAGATGTAAATCTTTATTATCCATTAAAAAAATCACACATTAAGAGAATTACAAGTAGGCTCCTGAGATCTCACCCTGGATTTGTCCTTTTGGTTTCTTCTGCTGTGTGGCTGTTTTTATTTTTAATTTTAAAACCCTGCTCTGTTGCCGCTTGGGGGCGTCGTGTGTTGGTTTGATTACAGACGCATTGTCGCAGTCCGTGCAATAAAATGGAAGATATGCCCATCGAGGGCGCCAGGTGAGCAATAAGAAAGACCAATTGATCCAGCCTGCGTCGTGCTTACACCTATTCACTAGCGCCAGGCTCGCTACACATTAACCAGACAACATACAAATAAAGATACTGTGTTGATAAACTCACGACACGAGGTGCAATAGAGGGTCATCAAGGGATTTCATTATCTTTTTCAGGTTTCATATGGCCTGCCACTACTTCAGCAGGCGGTGCAGGCACCGTCGGCGCTGTTAAATTCATTTGAGTCCCGTCTCGCTGTCACTTTTTTTTTTTTTTTTCTTTCAAACGGAACTTTTAAAACCGCACGCACTGATGCATTTCAGGGAACGACGGGGAGCTATCACTTTGGGGTGACCTGAAATTACTAGTTGGTCAGTGGGACGGAACATAATGTCACCCAACAACTCACCTCAGAGGAAATATTGACCAGATTGCATCTTGTATGTCATTTCTTTTTGAAATAATTTCCAGACACATTTTTAGATTTTTTTTTCATATATTGCCGTCTGTTATCACGAGGGGGGAAAAACTGAACAAATTGCTGCCCATCCTCGCAGTTGACGCAAAAATGAGAGCAATACAAAAACACCCAATTATAACGCGCGGGCCCTTGTGCAGGTAGGAATCCCAGGTATGGTCTCAGGAGTTGAGAGGGTCTCTGGGGTCTTTGCTTCGCCCTCAGGTATCTTAATTGGATTCTTTGAGCGCAGCCTAGACAGACATCTCCACGTGAGTTTACTAAAGTGGAGTAACCGGGCAAAGAAACGTCCCTCTTCTCCCAAAAAGCCAGCAGAAACATGGCGGCAGGTCACACCAGTTTAAAAAAACAATTACAAGATGTATTATAACGATGTCTCGTACAACGCCAGCCTTAAATCGGCTCGTTTCAATGTTGTAGAGGTGACCGCTTCTGTGGTCCTGTAATGGGATGAAGCGAGGGACACACAGGAAATGACATTTCAATATTTTATTGAAACTTTCAAGAACACGATGTCGATGTTGTAAACTAGACATAACTCCAATACAACATAACCCACTGACAACTTAAGAAACACAAAAGAAACCTTCATATTTTCGATTATGTGGCACTTTTACGACCAGGTTCGCAAAGTATTTGAATAACAGAAAAATAGTCCACTTTAGTCACACTTCAACGACACTTCTTTTGCTCTTCTAAAAAAAAAAAAAAAAACTTTTTTTTTTAATTTTCAAGCATTGGTGCAGTGCGTTGTCGCTTTTTCATTCGTTTTAAACAGTAGCACTTCACACACGGGGACAACAAATGAAAATACAATGGCACATGAGTGTGAATAACTAGCTCAGTGGATATTTGGGGAGGAATAAAGTCCATTTTTTTTAAAGAGGGGTATAAATGTAGATGGCAACAAAAGGATAATAGCCCACAAACTATCTTTACACAGGTATATCGACAATAAATTAAGAACAGATCCCTAGAAACAAACTACTCCGTTGTATTTACACGCAATAACAATATGAAATAATTACATAAATATTTTATATATCCATATGTACACCTTTGAATCAATACTACCTTTCATTTTTTTTTTCATATTTAAATTTCTGCTTCCCTTTGCCTGTTGGACATTTGGGCTAAATTACGCATGCTTGGGCCATGGCCTTGTCCCGGAGCACCAGTCATGTCAATAGGCCTGTTCTGATTTCAAAAAGGCATGAAGAAAAACAAATTACGTTTTAAAAATTGATAACCCAATTAAGGAGAAACTAAAGCAAAGGGAGTGTGGTAATTATATTCAAAACAGAATCATTTTTCGCTTCTTTTTCTTTCGTTGGGGGTGTTTTGGGGGGTGGCGGGGGGGGGGGGCCTGCAACATTTGGCCAATCAATCAATTGACAGTGTACAACAAAATACAGCAGTCTTTATAAGGTAGGTTAAACTGTAGTGAATTCAAATAAGTCAGATCAATTCAGAGTGCATATTAAAACACATTTCTCCTCGTGTACAATAAAGTTCGGAGACAGGACCCAGCAGCAACTTCTCCTAAACCTGCAAGTCACACCCATGCCAACTTCTCAGTTTCAATACTTGTACGGTATTCAAATGACAGGATAAACGTGTTGTTTAATTTAACAAACCAAAAAAAAAAGAAGAAAAAATACATATCAGATGTGTAGCCTATTAACCAAAGTGCATTTCAGAAACTAAAACGTCCAACAGTTCATGTTTGTTTGTTTGTTTTTTCTTTTTAAAACCTGCATGAATCTATGAGGGTGTCCTCCTACTCTAATGTCTTCATCAGCGTCAACACTTTTCACTTTCCATGACAACAATGAAACGAGAAGCAGGTGGTGTGTTTTTAAAAAAAGAAAAAAAAAGAAGAGATCCTAGGGGGACCCGCTCCGTGGCCTGTCCTGATTCGAGTCGAGTCCGCTGACCAGGCGTTGGATGCTCTGCAGCTCGTTGGCGGCGTCTTTCTCCGTGCAAGTTTTTGGGGACATGGAGACCGAGCCGGAGGATATGGTGGACGAGTGGCTGGTCACCTCCGATGTGGAATCCAGGGTGACGGCAGACACCGGGCTGGCCGCGACAATGCCGTCCCCCTTCAGCTCTGTCCCGCCGCCGGCCATGGAGGGCATGGCGGTGGTGAGCAGCGTGCTGTCCGGTACCGTCATGGGCAGGGAGTAGGGGCTGTACCTGAGTCGGGGGCGCACCGCGTTCAGGAAGGGGTGCCGGTGCACCGAGGAGGAGGCTGCTGCGGCGGAGGAGGCGGCCGCGGCTGCTGCCATGTACGTGTAGGGGTAGGGGAACAAACTGCCAAACGGAGACATGGCAATGCCCTGTGGAGAAAACGGAGAACGTGGGTGTGAGGCAAGGCTGGTGTTACATACAGCTAACTCAAACACTTCCCTGTACTTTAATAGCACAGAATGGGCCAAAAGAGAGAGAGAGAGCGGGGGGGGGGGATGTATGATTTGGATTAATGTCCTGGAACAAATGCGTAAATAAATAATGTATTTACTTTTTTTGTTGTTGTTGTTTACGCGCTGACGTTAGAAATGACTCGTTTTGAAGCTAACCACGCTGTCTGGCACTTGCCTTGTGGACAAACAACGCGTGATCCAAAACGTAGATCGCACGGGCTTTCGCATATGTGGTCCTGACAAAACGCTCTGCAGCACGTCTCCACCGCCACCCTGCACGCGCACGGTTTCGGTGCTTGCTCTAAAATGTGCAATGCAAGCAGCAATTCCTATTGTCTGATGCTGCCATCAAACAGAGAAGCTGCAACAATAACACTTGTTTCGACATGAAATAGGCTATATGGGAATAAGACACATTTGTTGTCTATTTAAAACGCACGTAATGCTCGCCACTGTGGCTCTGAAACACACTTATTGATCTCTATATCAACAAGACTGCATGGCACCTGGAGCCGTTTCCAGGTGGTCTGTGTGATAGCTGGGCTAATATTTGGAACAACAACAATAACGAGAGAAAAGCGAGAGGTGATAAAAGACGGTCTCTGACAGCCAAGTCAGTCAAAAAGCGGTTGCATAACTTTAATTAGAATTTCTGGCAATGAAGTGAAATAACAAAGGAACTTACACACACACACACACACACACACACACACACACACACACACACACACACACACACACTCTCTCTCTCTCTCTCTCTCACTCACTGTTATGTTTAAACACACACACACGGGCGTGATGACGAGGACATTAAAGACATTTCTTGTCTGACGTATTGAACCTGACACACGGGCCTCCGAGGCCCACGGACTGCTGTGTAGAGCCCAGCGTGTGCTTTGACATGCGAACATGGCCGAGGCCCAAGAAAACAGGTTTTACCTGCGATGCCAAGACGTGTTGCTGCAGATGAAAGGGCAGGCCCGGCGCTCCCGTCAAGCTTTGCGAAGGCGATGCCATGGTGGTTGTGTCCATGGTGCTCACCCCTCCCGTGGACACGGCTGCCAGCAGTGGCCCCATGCCCGCGGCCATGTTTGAGAACGCGCCTCCCATGTTGAACTGGCCGGGGTGCAAGAGAAACGGATGCGCGCTCCCGAGGTGGTTGAAAAACTGCTGTCCCGTTAGGCTCGTTGGAAATCCGAAATTATGCAAGTGGCTGTGGCCAATGTGCGGGCTCTCAGTCTGTACAGTCAAAGGCATGAAACTGTCTTTGCTTATCGGCCTGCTGCACTCGTCCGTTTTGGGCTGGTCCAGGCTCGGGCTCTTGATGTCTTCTCCAGAACGGGTGGTGCTGGAGATGACGGTGATGGGGCTCTGTCGCGAGTCTGCCTGGCTTTTCTCAGTCCTGGGGCCGCCGTCGCGGTTCCTGCTGGCAGAGTCACTGTTACCGAAGGGATGCCCCTTAGCCGGGCTCGTCTCGTGATCCTTGCCGTCCTCCGTGGTCGTGGAAATCTTGCTGGAGTCCGGACCATCTTTGACGTGTCCGTCTTTGCTCTCGTCGTCGCTGTCCTCGTCGCTGTCGCAGAAATCTGTTAAATCAGGAGGCGAGGAGTATCAGACACCTTTCTGCACGTTGGTGAATCATAAAAATAACAACCCCCTTTATCAGCAGTTGCCTCCCACAGTTGGAATAGCCTACAAAATGCCAATATGACGAGATGTTCGTCAATTCAACAGAAAAACAGCTATAAGATTTATTTCCCGTTGTTTCCCAATAAAATCTGGATGCGTATTAACACGTGGCATTCGTGTTTAGTGTATTACTTCTGGACAGACAATTGGCTAATCAATTAGTGAGTATGTTCATGTTTTCGTGATGTTACTGTTAATCTCAATAAGACAAGTCAATTAAGAAGGCTGCTCTATCAATTCCCCCAGTGCGCGCGGGCTGAATGAGTGATCAGCTAATATTAAAAGCGGTGCATTAACTGTAACTAGTTAATACCTTAACCTCCACGACTCTTATTCTCCACGTCACGTCGTAAACCTCCCGCCACACGTGGATCTTTTACGACTTTACAAGCGACTTGCGATCCGAGCTGTGGCTGACTGTGAGGTCTGCGGGCCTACCTTTCAGGTGGGGGGGCCCCACGGTAGACACGGCGGGGGACGAGGCCTGGCCGAAGCACTTAAAAGAAGCCTGCTCTCCGGAGGAGTCGTCCGAAGCGCCGTTCTCCTTCTTCTGCTGCTGCTCCTCGTACGAACGCATGGATTGCAGGGCCAGCTGTTTCCTGTGCACAAGTACCCGGGTTATTACAGGCGGCGGTCACAGCTCTCGGGGTCAGAAACAATACAAGCAGCGCGATGAATGGCGCGGGAGCTTATTTAGACCGGACACCTGAGATAATGAAGCTCCTGGCTGCAGGGCTGACTCACCGATGCGGCGGTGCCTCGCAGCGCCATTGCTCCAGCGGCACCGCTTAACTACCGATCTTGTCACGTCAAATTGACAATTTGAATGCAATCACATTCTAATTTAAATAAAAGTCCACGTTTTGGAATAAATTCATAATAAAATAAATAAATAAATAAATAAAATAAAACGTTTATGTTACCACCCGTGCTATTAAGAATGATATACTGACCTATAGCCTATTAAGCGAATTGATTAGAAACTGTGAAGAGCCAGACTCCCTGCGGGTTAATGAGGAAGCTTTCAGGCGGGATTAATCCACCCAGATCACTGTCTGTCTCAATGTATACATCTCAACACACAGGAAGTTTTTTGGGTTTTTTTGTAGTTTTTTTGCAATGAACTCTTCCCCTGTCTTACCTCTTTTCCCGTCTGCCATTGCCAGTGTCACGGAATCCTTTGGCAAATGGATTGTGGTCAATTTTCAGCTGGGTGATCTGAAATAATTACAATGACGTGTAAATATTAGCGACTGAAATGTCACATCCCTGCATAGTGGTCTCATTCAAATCTTCTTTTTGCAATTGCAAGTGAAGCACCCAAGCCGGGCCTTATTTCTGCACATTTACACTGCATGGAGATTAATGTCCCAACAGGCTAAATCTACCACAGTAACACCTTATTATTATTTTTTTTAACTTTCACATACAAAACGCACACACGGAGCACACGAGTCCTCACATTGGCACGTTATTTATTTTTTTGCTTCTTTTTATAAACTTTAGCACACGTTTACTCCCACGCAACTTCCTCTCAGTCTCCGGCAGTGTTGCCGCTGCACATGAGAGAAGGAGGCGGGGATCGAAGAGTTGAGGAGATGAGTTTCATTATTTTTTATGTCTTACAAAGAATAAAATGTCACCATGCAGCTCAGTCTGACACAACTAAAATGCTTCCCCATCCCCTTTCTTTTTCTCCATTCAACCGCACTGTGTTGCCCCTCTTTTTCTCATTTCTCAACCCCCAACCCATTTAGTAACACACACACACACACACACACACACAGAGTGAGAGAGAGAGAGTCTGGGTCTTTGCCAAATCCTTTCCACGTGATTAAATATAAGGAAGACAACCTGTATAACATTCCTCAGAATTATTACTTTCCTACCACAGGCTGGTGAATACGGCACTTACTCGCAACATCACCCCCCCCACCCAGTATGATACTCCTCTCTCACAGGCTCCAACAAATATGACGTCTTTCATATTTTATGACAACAAAATGGTGCACGGGGCATGAAAGAGAGGGGAGGGAAAGCGCGCCTGACAGGCCAAGGGACAAGCTGCATTTGTAGGAAATATTCAGGATATAACGTGGAGCGATAATTGTGCTTACCTTGTCATTTTGATAAGCAGTCACCGCAATGAAATCCGTTTCAGGGAAAACATAAGTCCTGAAGGTACTGTACGGGAGTTTGAGGATATCGTTGGCTCTCACAATGTGAAATCGAGGCTGATATTTGTGCATCGAGTTAAGTATGGTCTGCAACAAACACAAACACAAGCGCGCGCGCACACACACACACACACACACACACACACACACACACATAACAAGAAAGATTAGCGCACTCTTGATGTTCGGGTCGTTGTTACAGAATATATCCTTGGCCAACATTTCGCATTTACTTGAAATGCTCTTAAACTTGAAATCATCACTGGAAGGAATTATATCTTGTAAGTAAAACTGTGTTGTAAAAATGTGCAAATTCTATAAAAAACATAATGGGAATATCTTTTCTATATAGATATAGCCTTAATTGCCTTGCTTAATAATTATAATAATGTATGTATGTGATTGTAAATAAGATTATCTCAAAATAATTATTTTTGGGGTATTTTGTAACGATGTGTTTTCTTTGTCAGGTCTTCAACAAAAACAAAATCAATCTTAAATCTCGTGTGATTTCCTGTGCTTTAAATAAAACCAAACACAAATAAATACATACAAAATGCAGAATTATTATGACACGTTGCTGAGTAAAAGGGTAAGTTTGATAAATAGGAAAATTGACATACATTAGTTGAACTTACAAATCCATGCTTGTCGGAGATGTTGTTTGTCAGCTTGAGTTTGTGAAAATTGACGACTTTTGACATCCACTGTTCACCAGTAGCCGGACTGTCCGGGTGAATGTACATCCTCTTTGGCATTTCGGGGTCGGCCTTCCCCGCCACCATCCAGCGGGAGTTGTGAAATTTGTACCTGCAGTCGTCGGCTGCAACTATATCCATCAAAAGAATATATTTGGCCTTCTTGTCCAGACCAGTGCACCTCACTTTGAACGGGGGAAACATCCGCCTGTGACAAAGTAAAACAAATGATAAGAAAATAACAAAAAACCCACGATAAAAATATTCAACAATATAAACACATAGCTGTAATATATATATATATATATATATATATATATATATATATATATATATATTTTTTTTTTTACATAGGCACAAACTAGTGCTCTTCGTTTTAAAGTGTGTTGTATCAGTTTGATAAGTTATGTGATGCAGCCTGCTTCATCTGCTAAAGCCAAGTCAGCCGGAAAAGTGTATAAATACTGCTCGAAGAAGAAGTTGAGTAAACAAATAAAATCTCTATTCTTCCTCTTCTGGGTCCCTGATTAGGCTACACACAGCCCGTCAACGCTGTTTGGATAGTGCCTTGATTTTGAATGCGCTGAGAGGCCTGAACGCAACGCGCACAGCAGCCATCTTTGTGTTCTGCCACTGCGATGATGACGAAAATGATTTAGTCAGAGCTCCACACACGTACGAAGTTGACATTTCAACGGAGTAATCCGTCAATGCAAAGTTTAGACAAACCCTGCACGAAAAGAAACAATAGGATTTGAAGCAATCCACTTGATGAGGACGTAATATTTCCACATCTGAGAAGTTGGAAGCTACTGTAACTTGAGGCTTGATATTAATAATACAGCAGCTAGTCCCTTTTTTATTTGACAAAAACATCTCAAATCTAACAACCGATTTCCCACCATTAAAGTCACGTTTGCAGATATGTACCACAGACCTGAGTTTGCATGCATACACAGGGTGTCGTATGTTTTGTTATACTTCTATCAAGCTAAAAATAGGCTAGGATATATCTATAGATTCTTTGGGGATTTTGATTTTGTAGTCAAAACAAATGCACGTGTAATAAATGTCACATCTAGGCCTACATGACAATTGTGAGACAATTATGCTGCAGTCGAAGTTGAATTAATACGAATTAAACTAATAGAAAAGCTTGAGAGTGTTGAATGCAATGGTGACCTTATCCAGAGGAAGTGAAGAGATATAGGGTGCCTAACTCAAAGTGTGTATACTGTTAAATCCCTCCACCATGAATTATCAATACACACGATACACAGGCATGTCAGATAATATATTAGGCTACATATTTGGAATGAACACACAAAGACATCAATTTTACCTTCCGGATTTTGTGATCACCATCTCAGTGCCCCTCTTGTGAAAGAGTTCCCATAGCTCCTTGGCTTCCAGGTGAACTTTAGGGTCGTCTTCCACCTCCTCCTCAGGCTCCAGAGTCTTCATAGGCCTGAGGTGGGCAGCCGCAGCCTGGTGCCCCAGCGAAGAGAAGTGGAGGCCGGTCTCCGCGGCTCCCATCAGCTGGTCCATGATCGGTTTTCCCAGGGCGCCCGGCAGAGACAGGGAGCCGCTGTGAGGGAGAGCCAGGGCCGGGAAGAAAGGAGGCTGGTGACCCAGCATTGCACTCATGGCAAATTCCGGACCCCGGTGAGGTATAAACGGATGATATGCCATACTTGATCCTTGTATGACTGGATCTCTCATCAGGAAGTTCATCCAAGTGCCGGCAACAAATGCAGACGACCGATCGGATGTGAAACTACACTTCTAACAACCGGCGAAGCCTGCGTACCAGAGGAGCAAACCGGAGACAAAATTAAAAAAAAAAAGAGGAAAAAAATGAATCTGAAGTTGAAAAGCTTTGGAAATTCCTCTTTCAACTGCAGGGGGGGGAAAAAGCATCCACTTATTTGTCACAAGCTGCGGGGAAACACAGTCGGTAGCTGTGTTGTGATCAAAAGTCTGCGCGGAGAAATGTAAAAATGTTCTCCATTCTTCAGAAGTGCTGCGAGACCGATTTTCTTCAGAGCTTGACGCGCATCGGACACCTTTCTGCGTCTCGCTGGCTTGCGGACATTAGTCGAATTAAACCAACTCGGGTGAGTCACTTAATTGACTGCAGTGCATTCTTTCTCTTCTGCTGCTGTTTACAATATCGGCATTCCTGTTAAAATGCGTTCCTTCTTATTGGTTTCAGTCCTGCAGCGAGGGCGACGTGTTGAAATATTTCGATAGCGCCGAATAATCCCCCTGCCTTTACTTGCTCTGGACATGCACCCTCACACGCACACACACACTTTATTCCTCCTCTCTCTTTCGCGCACACACACATTTCAGAGAAAGACGTGTGCAGAGAAAGGAGTCCGCTGACGGCCAGAGAGAGAAAGAGAGGTGGTAAGGTCCCAGCTCCGTGATTTTCCTAGCGCCTCTGTGGCCCATAGGGCTTCATACTGTATGGATGTGTTGCGCGTTACGAGGAGCAGCGCTCCGTTTGATTGGCTCTTTGACGCTTTCGGACCAATTGTGTGGCTGCGTAGGCGTGGTTTTAACAGGTCGGGTGGAGGGGACAGACTTCAGACTTATAAAAAGGTGTTTGGAAACTCAAAAGGGCTTTGCCGTGATACACCACCCTTCCCCGGGTCAGTGTTTGTGTGAATATGCCAACATCGTTACAGAAGTTGCGCTATTGGTTGGTGTGTGTGGGTGTGTGTGTGTGTGTGTGTGTGTGTGTGAGAGAGAGACCCGGCGAAGGGGAGAGAGCAGACAAGCCAAGCCGGGGAACCGGCGCGCTTTGTCGGCGAGGCGTTACGATGCGTCGGGCTGACTCCCTTCTCTGTCCCGTAGCACAGCACTCTTCTTATGCTTTCTGTATCGCGAGCACAATTCTATTCACTCATAAACACATTTTATTTGAGGACTTAACAGTGTTCAAAGCGCGATCTGCTTAGTTTCTAGAGGTTTAACAGCGCCAACAAAGCAGCCCGAGTGTGGCCAACATTTCCTGAAACGTCCGTCCACGTTTGAAATCTTCGCTCAGGAAAATATGACTTGGTGACGGGATGAGGCGCTCGGTGATAAGTTCATGTAATGTTAATAAGAACATTTGACGCGCTGAAAATCTCAATACTTGTTTATTAAGATATGTATATTGGTTTATTGTATTTAGATGGAATAGTTACGGATGTCCTGTTTAAATATTTATTTTTCTTATATTGTCATCTTGGATATTTAGGCATACACTCCTATTAGCTCTTCATTCCCAATTTGCCCCTCCAGCCTAAATTTGACTTTGAGAGAGTATGAGTGAAATCGCTTATGAATCTGCGTATTGTGAAGAAATGTGTATTGATTAAACGCGAGGAGCTGATGGAGCCTCTTGGATGAGTGGCAAAACGTTTTTCGGCTCTAGTGGATATTTTCATTTTGACTCGAAATAGCATTTTAATAAGTTGCCCTGAGTTGGAAGCCCGATCGCACATCACAAGTTTGCGCGCGATCAAGCGGAAGGGTCTCTGAGGATGTGTTCACTGGTGCTTGTGTATTATCAGCTCTTGTATCAAAACGTCTGTGTTTTGACTCACAGCCTACCAGTCAACTCTGTTGTTAAATATAGCACGCTTTCCCGGCCCCGCTGTCTCTGTGAAACAATTCAATTGGTAGCCCCAGTCTGCAAAGGGACACTTGCACAGGCTGCACCGAGAAAGTGGCATTAATAACGCGTGGATCATTTTTAATTCTATTTGAGCAAATGTTTTCGCTAATGTGAAGTAGAATACTGTTGACATAATCTGTTGCCTTAAATTCATTATAATATTGAAGCATATGTATGTCAGTCTCATATTTGTTCACGGTTAATCCGTGGATTTGAATAAAGCGTAAAGACTTTATACTCAGCAAAAACGCCAATTAGAGGTGTGCAGGGGCTCACAATAATATTGCTTCTCTAAAGAGGTGTGCGCCCTAGACGAAGAACGCTAGTGCTCTCTAAAACGCTATTTAACCACAAACTCACAAGTAAACTAGAGAGCCGTGGCCAGTCAGGCACCTTGGACAAACATTGACCATCAATTATCAGTCAATTGTCTGTCTCCGTGCTTCCAGGCGGTGGTGGATCTCAAAGTCCTTGAGGGGGTTAGGGGGCTTCTCACAAAAGAAGCAATAGACCTATATAATATAAATCATGACAACTTGCTCTGTTCGGTATTTCGCATTCATCGTCCAATATCAATGCATCTGTAAAGTGGTGAAACTTCTGTCTACTCTTCGGATGTTCTAAACGCTGAAAAGTGTAATTGAGCTAACTGTTGCACACTTGTTAGAAATGTATGGAAGCATCTCTCTGCTCTTGTTTTGGAGCTGCTCGTGCATGCGTGCATTAGTGAGAAACCTCTGCTGTCATGTTATGCATGTTTTGTTCACTGCAGCTCAATTGTCATCTATCATGATGTGAGTTGTCCACAGTACCCTCTTCATCCTAGATTTGATTGGATGACAAGGTGTTGTCTTGGAAAACGGCCCCTGAAACACCTGTGTGTGTGTGTGTGTGTGTCCTTATATGTACATATGTGTGTGAAGTGGAGTGGTCTGCAAGCATATGCAGTATATTCCCCAGGGGAGATACACAAGGATATTGGACTTATGTGTTGCGAGCTATTGATTAGCTACAGACAACAAATGCGATAGCTGTTGATAAGCCACAGCAGCATCTGACTAAATGAAAATCTAACACGGCTCCAAGTCAGTAGCTGAACCTTAACGTGGTTTAAGCCCCAAAACCAAGGTGCTTCTATTGCCCGGCCTACGTGGGGGCCTTCCATCGTTCTTTATCTGAGTGAGGTCAGGTCTGTGTCAATTACTGTGGCTTATTCTTCTTTAAACACTCGCCCCCATTAGCAGCACATTTCAATTTAGTGGAAGGTGTCATCAAATAGGAAGCAGTGTTGACACGGCGGCAGCCTTTCAGTCTCTCTGGCCAAGCTTGCTTCATTAGCTAAGCAAGTAGAGAATGGTCAATACACTATATAAACTTTTACAGGGTTAGGGCTCTCAGGGACTCCAAGAGGCTATAAAAAGGTCTGTGCTGACACTACTGATTGATGAAGCCAACTTTGTCAGCGCTTCCCTTTTATACATCTACAGAGATCATGCATATCAAAACCAAAAGGACCAGTATATTTGACTGGACAGGCTCTAAAATCCCTCACTCCATGTGGGTGGGTGACTGCTAGCAGGACAGGGGGGGGGGGGGGGGGGGGGGGAAAT
>JAVQJL010061025.1:0-10895 GCA_036024295.1 Nannoperca obscura | reverse complement strand
ATGTCTTGACTCTATTTTCTATTCATTTCACAACATATGGTGGTGAATAAGTGTGACTTTTCATGGTAAACACAAAATTGTTTGGGTGACCCCAAACTTTTGAACGGTAGTGTATATATATATATATATATATAATTCTATAACTTCTGCACATGTTCATATTGTACATATTTTGACATATTCTGAACTACTGCTTATTCTTTTTTTTTTTACCCATATACATATTTACATACTTTATTACTTTTTGCACTCTGGTTAGCCGCAAAACTGCATTTTGGACTTCATAATATCATCATAATAAAGTTAAAGCTAATCTAATTTTATCTAATCAAATAATTTTGGCTAAGGACAATAACTAAGCCAATAACTTCATTTTTATGTTTTGTTTGAGAGAATCTAGCATGTACTTATACATAGTTTTTTGTTTGTCTCTGTCAGACAATGTGACAACAGAGAGCAGTCTAGACAGAATAACAAGCCTTGAGTATTTTGCTAGTATAGTATATCTGTATGTGTAGATCCAGCATTGTGATTATGTGTGTGTTTCTACTGTCACTTGATGTTATAGCCCATTTTATCCAACCCCACCCCAACATGACTTTTTCAACCTTTGGCACATGACAGAATGACCACTAATCAAATCCATCCATCTTCTTCCTAGTATGTGTGCAGGACACATGCTAGGAAGCACTCTCTTCTCTGTCTCTCTCTCTCTCACACACACACACACACACACACACACACACACAAACAGTGGGAGTGATAATGTATGTTGTCATTCCATGTCCCTGAGGAATATCAAATCTCTTTATGTTTCATTCTGGACCTGAGCTGCTGCACATTAACCATTTAATAACTATGACCACATGCACACTAATTGAAACATTACATTTGGAAATACATCTTTTTCTTTCTTTTTAAAGCTTTTGTTCACAACAAATTAGTCTTTCATGAGACATTCATGTTTGTTTCCATCACATCTCAGGATCTCAGGAGCTTCAAATATCAGGTAAATTAGACTGATACCGGATCAAAAAGCAACAGCTTTGTTTGAGAAACAACATTTGAGGAAGTAACACAGAATCTATGTATAAGTTACTGTTTTGACGTGCTCGCTTACATTGTGAATGATTCCTGTAAACAAGCTGTTGCATTACTAAGGTTTGTGTTTGACCATCCAGTGAAGTTCCGCACTGCCTCAGTAGTTACAGAAGCAGGGTTTTTCTTGGGGATACAAACTAAATTTAGAACCTGGTTCCTCCATTCGAGATGCAGTTTAATTGTTGCAGTTAAAAAAGGGTATTAGTCAGCAATGTAAAGTTTTGCAAACTCCTGACTTGACAGGTCTTACATTGAAAGAGGGCAAAATAAATTAAATTATCTTTATATTGTTATAGTTCATAAAACATATACAAAACTCTAAAAATGCTAATGTGATTTGACCTCTAACAGCGTTTTCAAATGTCTGCATCAGTTTTGGCATGCCCTCTTACCCCTCCCTATAAACCCCTGGCCACCACCCCTGCTGAGGCAGACACCACTCCTGTCTGGGGTGGGTGATGCTCCTTCCATCTGACCGTCCATTATTGATGAGACAAGATGCATCCCAACTCCCCTGAGAGGATGAGCTAACTGATGAGGTCATCACTCTGTACTACATCCACAGAGGGCTCTGCATGAAGTACGCACAGTTCACAACCCCACCCACCACAAATCCAACCACCTGGTTCTGCAGCTGCACCGCCTCCTCCTACATTTTTTAACAGATCGGGCCTCCATCAAATACTGTGCACTTTTAAATAGAAAGGAAATAGTAAGCTGTGTCTCAAAGGTCTGAGATGACAGCTTAAATATGACAAAACCATGAAAAAAATAAGAAACTCACAGAAACCACTGGTTTATTCATTGTTGTGAATGTGTTAGAAAACAGCAGACACGGAGCAAGGTTAACATCCCTGATCCCACTGATGTTGTGTTTGTGTCCACCTGATGAATCTAAGTCCAATCCTCACTCTCCTTTTAGTTCAGGTTTGGTCTTAACCAATTTAGCTGCAGATGTTCCACTTTCTTAAGTAGCTAGTTGCTAGCTTATTTTGTCTGCCATTCAGTCCTGAGCATGAAGCAAACAGCAGGTTTATCAGGGCTTATTTGCCGAAAATCAGCTCCCTTCAGTTTTATGTTGCAGGGTCGACGAGAGCTGGGAGACTGAACCAGCAGTGTGCAACTAGGAACCAAAACTATAGTGGCTGCAAGAAAGACTTTCATGTGATGGGGAGTTATTGGATGCAGCATTTAAGACATTAACACGGTCATCTAATTTGTTGTGGCTTTTACTTTACAAAGCAGCTCCATCTGTTTTGGCTTAAACAATAATGAAACAGTCCTCAGTCACATAAATTCTGCTATAAAAACACCACCAACTAAGATGAACAGGGCAGCAACACTTTGCAGCTCTGGAGGGGGAGCTCAGAATCTACCTCATCATCACTGAGCCAAGAACAAACAGAAAAGACCAAAACATTTGTTTGTGTTTTTAAATGTATCAATCCACACTGACTCTCAGACCCATATGTGAGACTTCAAATGCCAACTACTGTCTTCAACGTTTATTTGAAGTGTGTTTAGCTTGCTTAGCTTGGCACCCTCATGCATAGTCAGGGTAGAAGAGATATTGCCTGATTTAAAACAATTCACCCATCAACATAGAGGGAAAATTACATGAGACTGAGAGATGGAGAGAAAACACATTATTGAGACCAGCCAGCAGAGCCTGCTCTTTCCCTACAATATGATGCTATGAAAAATGTTCCCTACACTCTCTACATACTCAGAAGCCAAACAGTTAGCTTTATGTCCTGATAGTGATGACACTCAATGACACGTGTGGTTTGCTGTTGTTGACGCTGTCGGAAACGTCTCAAGTCAAGGAGCCATTTTGGATTCTGATCTTTGGGAGGCCCCTGCAAGGAGATGAGTCATCAGTGTCTACACACACACACACACACAACTCCAGCAGCTATAATTAGCTCCCTGGATAGGAAGAGAAGAAAAAGCAGAGAGAGAGAAAGGACTGGCTTTTCAAAAAAAAAAAATTCCCAGCATTTCACAATATCGGAGCGATGTCCTCATCTGTCAGGTTACCACCTCTCTAAAACAATCAAATACAAGTCACAGAAGAAAAGAATCTGCCATCTGTTTGAATAAATGACATTACAAAAACCCCCTCGACCCTCCAGTTGCCTTGGTTACAGTAGCCCAGCTAAGTGGAAGAGGAGGTGATGATAGTTTCAGTGTAAACTGAGCGGGAGAGATCTGACAGAATAATAAATGTAGCTCTGCTTATTTTCTCCCTCTGTACCACTCCACTCTCTCTCTCTCTCTCTCTCTCTCTCTCTCTCTCTCTCTCTCTCTCTCTCTCTCTCTCTCTCTCTCTCTCTCTCTCTCTCTCCTCTCTGTAGTAGCTTTTCATGTTCGCTTCAGTTTTCAATAAATGACCTACTCATTTCTATGCCAATAAAGATTGTTTAAACCAGGTGTTAGTTACATAATTTTAAAAAGTTTCAGAGGACAAACAGTAAACAGCTCAGAGTGAATTATTTAGATAACCAGCATGCAGCGAGGGAAATCATATGTGATCAGAGTCAAGGTTTTTACAGAGCGTCTCTGTCGCCGTCTGTCAGGCCTCTATGCCTCTGGCCTCTTTCCTCTGCTGGCAGGAAGCTGAATGCAGCAGCTGTTCCGGACAAAATGCCACAGAGAGGAGAGTCCAACTCCTCGCCGAGCTCAAACTTTGTCAGTGTTGATGAATGGAAGCAAAACTTTCTCATAAAATTTGATGACATAGGCATTTGCATTGAGAATGGGGATTAAGTGAAATGCCTCCTTATCTTTTGCTTTATATTTTTAAATCAGTGAAATGTATTGTTTTGCATTTAACTATTAAGGGATTAAAAAAAAATCTAAAATGTGTGAAAACAGTGCTTCAAAAATACTTTCTGTAGCAACGCTCTATAATCTGGCTTTGTTTTCTAAATCCTTAGATCAGCAGCTCCTCAGTGTTTTTCACTGTACTCCCTCTTTCTATTACTGAAAGGATTTTCTGAATGTTGCAAAAGGAAGTCATTGATTGTAAACTGCAGTGGACTGTCTTCTTGCAGCTGGGGGGAAATATTGTGTGTGGGGACACAAAAAGTGAACATAAAAAAAAAGGATCCAACTATTTTACTGAAAAAAATCAGTAAAAACAGAATGATGGGTTTAAATTGTGTGGTGTGGACAGGAATTATTTTGACTCTTATTAGAATTTCCATGGCATCATGAATGTTATTAGAGAGCTGTATCAATGTAATATTATATGTTTTCTTTTTACTATGTCCCCATACATGTGACCTGAGTCTTGACTTTGAAATGATCTTGCCGTGAAACAAGGTCCTCTTATGGAGATGGCGAAGACACTCCACCTCCGTATCGACTGGTCCATGCTTGACTCAAACCAGCCACCCTCAAGTCCCCAAGCCAAGTCCTTATGGACTGATTTATTGTCACCGCTATCCTGCTCCTTGCATCTCGCTTGCATCTCAACATCAGCATCAACTTTGACCCAGTTTTTGTCCGCAATCTTTCCAAGTGCACCCAATGAAATGACAGCTATTCGTGATGTAACCTGAAAGCAACCCAAGAGAATCTGAAACTCAGTTCCCAAAACACCACCTCAAAATAATACCACCATCTTGGCAGGAGCATGTTTGAATGTCAGCAGTCAAATGGAGCTACCAAATTTGTGAATGGGCAGATTGTAAATAATTTCCTGTTACCTGGCCAGTCGCCATGTTTAGATATATCCAATGTTTAACAGATCCAAGCACACAATCCTTTCCAAAAGGGAAACTATCAGCTCCCACCTGTCTAGCTAGTAAATGTGCACTGCACTCCAAAGGGTGTGACAATGTCTAAATGAAATCAACCAATCAGCTTTAACTGAACTCTCCTCTAGTATGGCTTCCAATCAGAACAGCAGGTAATTTTGAGAAGCTGCTTATTTAAAATGTTTTTTCTTTGTTCGCTAGCTGGGGAAGAAGCAGTGTAAAGTCTACCAGTAAATCTATATATGGACAACTGATGATTAAAAGAACCTTCACAGACACACGAAACTTCTTGAAGAGTGTAAAACTTCCTAGTAAGAGTATGAAGCTTATTTCATGAAATCTGGTGAGAACCCACTCTTTGTGGAAGCGGCTTACCTTTATATCCGGGCCATTGCAGTTGAGGCTCATCCCGCACTCGTCTGTGATCTCCGTAATCTCCGACAGGTCATCATCTTCAAACTCATCCAAACTGATGTCATGGGTCAACCTGG
The DNA here is from genome assembly GCA_036024295.1 of Nannoperca obscura. Classification (NCBI taxonomy): domain Eukaryota; kingdom Metazoa; phylum Chordata; class Actinopteri; order Centrarchiformes; family Percichthyidae; genus Nannoperca; species Nannoperca obscura. The sequence goes on along the minus strand of JAVQJL010061025.1, from coordinate 5,539 downwards.
TTGAAGGGGAGGATTAGGGTGAGAAGGGGAAGGGTGGGAATCAATGTTAATCCTTCAGCACTCATCTGCAGCCACAGAACATCTCAAAATATCTTGCTGACCGAATTATCTATCTGACAGGGCGTCAACTCCAAGCCAAAATCCAATGATACATGACAACGGGTGGTAACATAAAACTGTAACTAGTAAAAAGTGCATTCCTTGTTTTTTGGGGACATAATAAAAAATAATAACTATATTTTGCTTCCAAATTTAAATTGTTTTGGTCTTCACTACTCCACTAAAGCTTACTTCTTTAATGAATGTCTGCTCTTATTCTGGAAACACAATCACCAACCTGTGGTATTTTCTGCATCTGCATTCTTAAGTGACAAAAATTAAATAAATAAAAGCCACTGGCAGCACTTTCTCATCACAAGCAGGAGCCAGTGTTATATTCTAGGTCAGTGACTTACAACAACAGATTTATGACTGGTAGGGGGAACATGGTGGGAAGCAGTTTTTTTGGCTACACACCAACAGTGATGAGAAGAAAAGACAGGAAGGGAAATGCATCATCAAAGATGGCTATTCATTCTATGAGCATATAGCCTACTGTAAGTAAAATGATAACTGGCTTTTCCAGAGAGACATTGTTCAAAATACTCATCTCTCCCCTGTAACGCTAGCATGAGATATAGAGTTCAATATACATATTTGTATGTTGTTACAAATAAAAACTAAAAAGCCATATTAGCAGCCTGTTGATGTCACAATGTTCATTCAGAACATAATGCACAGAATAACTCAATACACATACAGTTGATTTTACTGCTCTTCAGAATGGCACAAAAAAATATTGATTTGGTCACTAGAACAGAAAGACTTGGGTTGATTATCAAAATTTGTCCATCCTCTTCCATCTCCATAGCATAGATTGTGAACTACAGTATCTAGATGAAATGTTGTCCAGGAATTAGCTCTAGGACCAAGCTCATAGCATTCAAAATCAGATAGTGTCACCCTCTGAGGAGCTTGAATGTGCTTAGTAACTTCCAGAGCATCATTTTAGTTATGTATTGTGGAAAAGGGGAAATGTTGGCATGGCAGTGGTGCTAGACAATGAGCCAGAGTGACCAAAAAACATTAGCATTCATTCACCTGGGGACCAGGAGTATCCACTGTAAATGTAATGGCAATCAGGCCTAACCCTAACATGGAGACACACTACTCAAACTACAGGATCATGAAGAAAACATTCATATTTTTTAGGGAAGAACATGAAGTCTTAATCACTCCTGCAGCAGCCCTGGACATCACTCCAGTGTCAGGCAGGTAAAGGCATCGTCCTGCTGTCTGTGGCAGGATTAAATTAGCTTCCAGTAAACAATGCTTCAGCTTTCCAAATCTGTAATTATGTCCGCCTTTTATCTCTTTACCCTGCAGCCTCTTGGGCGTAACAGCCAGTCAGACAGCAGGGAAATGCTATTAGAGGGAGGAAAGAGAAAATAACAACAGTCACAAGGAGCAAGATATGAGAGAGACCTGGTGAACTTCGAGACCCCCAACCAACGCGCGCACACACACACACACACACACACTTGATAGATGCTGCACCCCAATGCTAATGTAATTTCTGGCAACATCTACACTGCAGCTGTCTCCTCTTGGAATACTACACACAGCTGTGGCCGTCTCTACTCGGCATGTGTTGGAGGATGGGTATGGGAGTTAAGTAAGCCACGTAGAAGCATCTGTTTACCTCTATAATGAGGCCCTGAAGGAGGCAGGAGAGAAGGGCTGAAGGATAGAAAGTGAGGCAGGCAGAGTGAGAGTTTATGGATTCAGAAATCTATTGTTAGGTAAAGGATATCAGAAGGGAATATGTGTTTTTATTTTTCATCCAGGGTTGATTTTTTAAAATAGCACCTTAATGCAAAGTTGTGAAGCAGAGGTGGAACAATCTGATTGCAATTGCTCTTGCTACTGGAATTTGTAGTTTCATGAAAGAAATAAAATAAAATATAGCAATGTTCAGTATTTTTCATATTGTCAACTAATCCAATACAAAGACCAAACAAAACCAACAATGAATTGATCCTACTAACAAGTATTAACAAGTATTATCTGGCCAAAGCCTTATGTAGCTTAATTCTCTTAGCCATAAACCTCTATTGTTGACAAAAAACAGTGACCAACATTCTAGCACTGTGACATTTTCCTTCATTAACGCAGCTACTGTAGTTTATTTTGGGTCAATCCTACATACTGTACACCATCCTGCTGTTGTACATACTGATGATTGCACCAAATGTGTATTAATCGGCGGCTGAATATAGTTCCCAACAACTGCACCATTTTCTCATGATTGCGTAGTTTGCTAAACATTACAGTGCCCAGCTGTTTTAGATTTAGAGGACTGTCTCTGTTTGAGTAATGTTTGGTGAGGTAAAAACTTCCGCAACACTTGTATTTTAAAGAACAACTTAATTGCAGGATCAGAGCATTTTGACTCAGATGACCCTGATGAAGGCCACTGATGAATATTTTTTTATAAATTAAAGTACAATTGTAAGCAGTTTTTTTTTTATTATGTATGTCTTCACTAAGAAAAAGGGCCACAGACAGAGTAGATGAGAAAGAATTATGAGACAGACTAATGCATTGTTGGTTTTTGCCATATGAGCTTTTCTTTTGCACCAACCAAATTGCATTAACACGCTTCAGTCTGGGGACACTGCTTTTGAATAACAAAAATTGTAACCTTATCAGTTCACTACAAATTTCATTTATTACAATACAGACAGTATATGTCTGAGAAAGGGACATAATCAATATGCTCCTCTGAGTGTCCCTCTGTTATCAGCATCACTTACAGGAAGGTGAAGGAGAGAAAAGGAAAGAATGCAAACATGATGCATGCAAGCCAGGAAATGAGTATGTCATGTCATTTTGACCCTAAACTGCATGTTTTGACCTAAAATTGGGTCTTTACAAGGACAAAAAGAGGAGGGGGGTTTTAAGGATAGTGAACAGGACGTGAGAGGAAATGATGTGGTGACTGTAAATCAAACCCAGAGGAAAGTGCAAATGGAGGCAGCGGACAGTGGGAGGATGGAGAGAGTCATGGGGACAAAAATGAATGAAGGGAGAAAATTAAGTGCCGGGAGATAAACTACCTGGACAGGACAGGGTGACCCCTTTGCTGCACTGAATTGTGGGTAAGGAGGGATTCAGACAGCAGAAAAAAACAACAGAGTGTATATTACAGAGAAAATTACGTTGGCTCAGACATTACAGGGTACAATGTCGAGCACGCTCACATCAGACAGGCTGCACATCACAGTTGCTGTGTGAAATCCTTCTATCACAAATTTTGGTCATATTTTTCTTCTCAATTTAGGTAAATGATTACAGGGTTTAGCCTCAGGTATGGAATTATCCTAAGTGTAAAAACACCCTTCATTTCTTTTGAGACATTAAAACTGCAATGGTGTCCTCCTAAAACACTCATTGCCACGATTAGTATTGGGGTATTTTTCCTTTATTTGTGGTTGTATACAGTAAAGATATGGACATGAAATGTAGGAAAGGAGAAAGTGGGGTGACACCTCATCCATAGGCCACCAAGATGAGAATCGCTCACACTTTTTATTAACTATGCAAACAATCAGCACACATCCATACTGTATGCACAAACCTAATTCTTTTATGGATAAATATCTTTAGAATTGTCCTGAATGAACATTAAATGGACCAATCAACAACCTAGAAGTTCCTAAATATCCTTATTAGTTTCCTCTAGGATTGTATTATTGTGTATGTACACCACATCATCTCACTCACACACTCACAACACCCTCAGCGATCAATGCAGGCTGACTCAGCAGACTGGCTGGGCTGTGCAGGTCAGAAAACCCTGCAACACATCTACTGTGTCATCACCGAAAGAAAGACGCAGCAAATCGGTTGGACCGTAGTAACAACAGGCTGACCCCAACATAATCACTGTGACACTGTTACTTCATAGTGCGCCTGACAGCAGGTCTTATGTTATGGCTTTGAAATCTGTAGGGTCTTCTCAGTCTCCTACAAAATACATCTTAATATTATTAATTTGCTTCGCCAAAAAAGTTCTAGAGGAATCTCAGTTGCTGTCTATGTTCACTGGCAACTGATGTTTTTTCTAATTCAGGCGGTGTGATGTTCTTATACAGCCTCAAATGTCATTGAAAGAAGATTGGAGTACATGTCTGGGCGCACAAAGCTCAGGACCACATGTTACTGCATTTGGGAAAAGTTTGCCCTCAAGGCTTTCTGCCAGGAAGTTGAGGAAGTCAGCTGACATAGTATTAAGAACAACAAATTCAAACACCAGACTTTCACCCAGGAGACTGCTGTTCGTGTTTGGTGTGAAACTTAACTTAAGATTTGAACCCAAACCATGATCTTTTCCTAAACATAACAAAGTAGTTTTGGTGCCTAAACCTAACCAAACTGTTTCACAATGTTAACCATGCATTAGAAAGGCCTTCTGGCAGTACTACGGTCACAGTTTGGTTAGGTTTAGGCACCAAAACTACTTGGTTAGGTTTAGGAAAAGATCATGGTTTGTGTGTTACCTTAACACTGGGTAATTCTGGTGGTTTTGGTTTAATATCAAAAAAACAGATTTATGCCTTCTCATGCTTCAAGTCAGAGTTGACTTTTTTAAAAATGAACAATGATTGTGATCTTTGTTTTCAGTTCAAGTGAATAACATTCAATAATCAGCTGGGTGCACACCAGCAACTTATGAGGACAGGACTTGAGATGCTACATGCTGCTGTACTCAGGAGTTGTAGATGTTCCAATTTGGAAACGAACAATTTCTTGTTTTGTAGTTCTACATCTGTTAAAAACACACATACAGTAAATCATACAACATAAACCTATACTGCAGCTTATAGTTTTAAGATAGTTTTGGCAAAGGTTTACACTCAAGTGACTATTACAGTAACATTCAAAAGTTTGGACACACTTTCCCATACAAGTAAATGGGAAAGTGTGTCCAAACTGTACTTGTACTGTAATTCAGCATGCATGTGCGCCGTAATTCAATGCTGAAAGCACTGCAGATGCAATTTAGGATGTAGCTCCAGGAAATCTACCTCAACTGAGTAGACCAAAACAACCCTTAAAATATAAATTATTTTCCACAAGATGACAGAGTCTCATTAATTGATTTTACTTCTAATGTGTTTTAAGCCCTGAGTTTTGAGTTTTGAGCCCTGAGTGTGCGCATGCGCTTGTAAGTGCTTGCTGCCCGATACGGTTGCTCCGCTCGTCTTACTTGCTCTTTTGAATCTTTTTGTTATTTAACTTTGTACTTATGGGTTTTTTGTTTGGTGTTAACTTGTTGATGTCGTGGCCTCCACAAATGTGCTGGTGGAGAGGTTTTGGGTGTTTTTGTTCGCTCTGGAGGTACTTTCACTTGCAGTCAGCTGAGCGCAACAACAACTTCATGGCCGCTTTTGTTTACACCCGGGATCAGCTGATTGAACTTAAGCCGGCCATGGTG
>JAVQJL010061022.1:0-10532 GCA_036024295.1 Nannoperca obscura | reverse complement strand
ATGTTTTTCTTTCTAGAGATCTCTGTGAGCTCTCTAATATCGTGTGTGCTTTGGTCATATATATATATATATATATATATATATATATATATATATGTGCTGTGATTTATAGTCAAATTAAGTCAAACGTGGAAAACCTCCTTTAATTCTGCCTCAGGTTAATGAGGTAGCCCTGCTCCGTCGCCGGTGGCACAGCTCTGGAGAGTCGAGGCAGAGCGAAAGAATGACACGGCCACTTTCCTAATATAGACATGACAAACTGCACTGTCCCACCCGGGGCCGGCCGCTCCTCCCACCCGCCAGCACGATCCTAAATAGTCCCAGAATGAACGCGACGCACTCTGTGGCGCTTTGTCGGCAATGGGCACACCGTGAATTTAAACAACCTAACACGCGCATCCTGCGCAAACACGCGTAAACACGGGAACACAGGCTGTCCGAGGCGCGGGGGAGGGGGGGGGGGGGGAGCAATGTACAACGTGCTCCTTAAAAGTAGCCCACAGCTGCCGTGCGCGCCTCGGGATCTGCTCCGTCCGCGCAGGGAGGCGAAAGTGCACAATCACAGTGTACCCCACTCTCGTCTTCTCGAAAAAAGATCTCCAAACGGTGGGGACGCGCTCGCTCCTCTCCAGCAGTGCAGTACAGACGCTGACGCACCGCTCACCCCACTGCAGCGCCGACGCTGACACACACACACACACGCACACACACATATTAGGAGAGAGAGTCCACAAGACAGCTCACCTCAGGTTTTTGGGGAGAGACCCCTCTCTCCTGGACAACTCTCACGGGTTCTGTCGTGTAGCCTCCTCCTCCTCCTCCTCCTCCTCCTATTGTCGTTCTTATTCCTTTGAATGATTTGTCCTGCGATCCGGTTTCCTGGACTTGCTCGGGAGACTCACTGGACAACTGCGTGACGCTCTTCGGCAGGGAAAGAGAGAGGTGGAAGAGTACCGGGGCAGAGCAGGGAGAGAGGAGGGGTGTGGGTGGGTGCAGGGTGGGTGCCGTCTATTTTGGAACGGGCTCTGTCAGTGCGGGGAAACGTGACGCGCGCCGGTTACAGGGGGGCCAGCGCGTCCCCGGGGGGTCAGCGACACGAGTGGTGGCCTCTAATAGACGAAGTGTGACTTCAAGAACACAGTAGCGGGAGATTAAAAAGGAGAAAAGAAGCGCACACAGGTGACCTGGTCTCCCGTGCTGCATTCAAGTGCACAGCCAAGGCTTTTGTGCGCCACAAGATTATGACCAGAGCTAAAAAAAAATACACGTACCTCAAAATACAAGTTCACCAACGAGCGGGTGCAGGTTAGATGAAGTAAGTTTGATGAGGTGAAAAAACCCCAAAGTATCAGATTCCAAACTGTTGAATAACCCAATTTGTGGCATCAAGGTTTATATTGTGTTATTCCAACTGGTTTCATGTATTGAAAACTTTTCACACGGTTCTCCGTAACAACATGCAGCTCAGCACAATAGTCAGATCCAAAACACACTAAAGCATCCGAAACACTTCATCACATCTCAGGATCAAGCAGAACTCCCAGCAAGACAACTTTGTCACTGTGCTGACTGTATGAAGAGTTTTGAAAAATTGATCTCAGTATAGAGAAACACATGTAATCAATTGTAAATAATAATAATAATAATACGAATGTGGAAAAAAAACATCCTTTAAATAAATAGTCTTAAACAAATGTTTAACTGCGAGACAAATTCATTAAAAAAAGTAACTTCAGCAATGAGCAATACAGAAAGTGTGTAAGTAGTCACCAAGTCATAATAATACAATCTTGAGCCATTGCCTGCCTCCACTAATACTAAAGTAAAATACTAAAATAAAGACTAAAGCCAGCCAGAGAGAACAGGAAAGGATGGATAGTATAGTTTTGACCAGTGCACCTCTGGTTGGTTCTAAAGTGTTAATCATAGCTTTGAAGATCTTTGCATTTGTTGGACTAGTCAGTGGTTTTGTAGTTTGTGCATAATGAGCTTTGGAAATTACACACAAAACACACCTGGATACCTGAAAGGCATGCTGAACTGGGGTCGTGCGGTGTTGCCGTCAATTAAGAAGGAGGTCAACCTCTTCGCTGCACTAACGCTGACATAACGGAGTTCTCCTGCATCCTGGAAAAGAAGAAAAGAGAACAGAAAAACAGAGGAATGACGTTGCAGCATGATTACTGCACTCACTGGGTTTAATACTGCAGGACATCCATGCTATATATGGAGTTGTGATTAAGTGAAGACTGTCTTTAGTCAACCTTCAGACTTACTAGTGGTGACAAAGACAGAACACCAAAATACTAACAGGTCACCAACAACTTCATTTCTCTAGTTATGGTTTAAGATATTTCCACGTGTGCGTGTTATGACATTTAGATTACAGCAGTTATTTCACACTGTTTGCAAGATTTTTATACTGCTGTGGTTTTAGGAGATAAGAATTTAAAGATGTACGTGTCATATGACAAACCCTACTGTCTGTATATATCAATTAAGCGTTTTTCAAAGCTCTTCTCTTCCAAACTGAAATAAACTTGAGGTTTTAACTGTTTCTTTTCCAGTTTTGTAGCTGACATCATTGTAACTACATCCTTTGGCTAGAAAGGATAAACTTGTATTTATATTTCCTAAATATAAGTAGTTTTCCAAGTAACAGAAAATACTCCCCTCATTAAGAGAATAAAAAAAATCACAATGGTGTAGGACGTGTAGAAATAAGGAAGTGTTAACACGTTCACTGTGGATGTGCTCCTCCGATAATATAGCTGAAATGATCGGTATATTAACTACAACTGAGAATTTTGATTGATTCATTAAATTAGTCAGTAAACAAGAAAGAATTCCCATTGTCGTCTTGTTCCATTTATATAAATGCAATGATTTCCTGCTTTTAACTATTTAACATCATAGTAAATCTTTGGGGTTTTAACTGTTAGTGGAACAAAATATGCAATTTGAAGATGTCGACTTAGGGTCTGGGAAATTGTGATGGATGCATTGTTTGTTGGACATTTTATAAATATTAAATGTTTTAAACAAAAGATGATGACAGTATGTTTTAGGTTTTTAACATTCTAGCAAAGTTTTTGACATTACTGATAAGTACATTTAGTTATGTAATGACTTTACTATTCACAGACTCAGAGCAAAACACTCAATAACTTCCATTGTTTAATGGTCACAGTTGAAGCACATGATATAAAAGAATATTTACACAGATAGTTTAAAATAAAACAAACAAAATAAACAGTTTTTGACAACACACACACACACACACACATACCCAGCAGCTGCTACGACCTAAGCATGCTCCCCAAAAGTAGCAACCATACATTAAAAAAAAGTTAAAATTAAAAAGGGAGTAAAGTGCATGTATCACAGACCTCCCTGCACAGACATTTCTGATAGACTGCAGAGAAGCTTTACTTGTCAGTCACAGGCACACTCATAAAAATGTGTACAAAAAGAAAAATAAGTACACACCCACATGGTAAAACTTGTGCTGCACAGTCGCACTCACACACAGACACAAACCAGATATAAAAACATGTACAGTTCCACACTCACAATATAGACCTTTACATCCCAAAGAGAACATGGCAGAAAACTCACAAATATACAACTCTGTCTTTCACGCACGACCCCCTAACCTACCTTTTTTTCTCCCACACAGTAATACACAGAGAAAATGTCTAGTTTGAGTGGCGTCAGAACTGCGAGAGGACACGAGAGAGATGAGTTTACTTCAGTTTATGGAGTAGGGAAGTTGAAATTGTTTCGGATGGACATTCCAGCAATCCAGAGTCTGACTGTTTGTGCAGGTCACATTTGGTTCAGACCGACTGAGGTATTGTGTAGTCAAAACAAACATAAAACAAACGGCATGTCCCTCCTAGTAATCCTGTCACCTGCTCTGGCCACACCTTTCCTTTTCCTTTGGGGGGGGGGATCACTAATCTGTGGTTAAACCTGAGTTCTTGTGCATTTAGTGCACAACCGTGTTTAAAATCAGTCTCGAGACAGCAGAATTGACTTTGATTGTTATTATTTATGTCTTTCTGACAAGTCACCCAAGTTTCTCTTGATGTGATCATTTTGAACCAGATCTGCAGGTTTGAGAGGTCCGTTTGAGTGATGATGTGATGTTGGGCAAACAGATTTACCCGTCGGATTGTACCAGGAGCACAGCTGTATTATTTTCTTGATAGCTACCCGTCACAACTAGCAAAAAAAACAAAAAACTATTGATCAAGAGACTTGAAAACACGAGAAGAAAACAGAGGCTACATTCCACCTAACATCAGGTCAGACTATTCAGTCAAGTTAATATCAAGTTGATGACGGAGAAACCAGCAATGATTTAAAGAGTGATTATGTGCAGGCTCAGGTATATTAATGGTATGAAAGTCTTTTATAACTTTGTTATAACCCATTTTGACTCATAGCTTTAATTTTAATTGACGGGAACCTTCATAGCCTTGTCATTGTCCTTGCACTGAGACAAGTATCACATATCACACACGTCACAAGGGGCTCTTGGCGGATCTGCAGGGTAGAAACCACTTAACATATCCTTTAAGGCAACAGGCATTGGTTTGTTTTGTCTATTACTCACAGGTGTACATGATCCCGCTGTGTCTCGCTCTGTCACACACACACACACACACACACACACACACAGTGAGGGTTACATGGTGTGGTAAAGAGTACTAGCAGTTCTTTTCTTAAGCCGCCTCAGGGGGTGAGTCCTTCCATATTGCTGCCTTGTTGTCATAAGTGTCGGCCCGGGTGACTGCAGTGAATTTTGGCCAGAGTCGGGGAGTCCCCCCCCCTGTGGACTCCGTGATGGTGGAGGCGGTGAGGTGTCCGCAGCTTCAGAAAGCTTCTCCGCGCCGATCCCTAGGGGTTCTGGCTGCTGGCCGTCCGAGGGAGGAGAGTCGTGGACCCGCTGCTTCTTGGACTCATCGCTGACCGCGTGGATCGGAGGTTCGGCTGAAGATGGGGCCACAGAGGAGCGGCTGAGCTCCCACTCGCTCAGGTCGTTGGCGAGCAGCTCCAGACAGCCCAGTTTGGCCAGAGAGGCTGAGCGCTTCATCAGGGATGGAGGGGTCAGGCCTGCCTGGCGAAGCCTGGCTTCTACCTCTCTGACGCTCCTCTTGTCACTGTTACCTCGCTTCCGACTGGCTCTGGCACTGAGGCCAAAAACCTGGTCCGCGCACCTGGCCTTGCAGGCTCCGCCTACGCTCACCTGCTGTAGGAAGGCACCCAGCTCACACAAAGTCTCCCACGTCTCCCTCATGATAATGTCAGTATGGGGTGCCTCTGTGGAGCAGTCCCAGTCTGTGCCTGACTCGAGCTCCGTCACGCCCTCCAAACACAGGAAGTTCACGGAGGCAAAGGGAGAATGGGCAGAGCGGTGGAAAGAAGAGGTAGAGAGAAATCTGGTATCAGCAGGCTTGAGTTTGTGTCCTTTTGTGCTTCCGTCATTATTTCCTAGCGCCCCCATCTCAGCTACATCACCACTCTCCCTTTTACCTAGCCCAACCATTCCATTATCGTCCTCCTGCTCCTCCTCCTGCACGCTGCTAACTACTGACACCTGCGAGCCAACGGATGCGTCCCGGGAATTAGACGCTGTTGCAAGATGGACGCTGGCTGGACGCCGCTGAGAGTAGGAGGAGCTGCTGGAGGAGGACGGTGGAGACGAGGAGGGCGACCGAGTCTCGTGCTCCTTTTTCATTCTTTGCTCCAGCTGTCGTGTGACACGGCGCACGGATCCCCTCGTCCAATTGCTGCAGAGACCAGCAGGAGCCGCCTCCTCCTCCTCTTCTTTGTTTCTCGCTTCCTCTTTAACGTCCCCAGCTTCCTTCTGTGATAAAACATCACTATCCTCCATTTCCTGACTCGACTTCCCCTCTTCCTGGTACTCTTGGCCCTGAGGAGGCTCTGGTTGGCTAAGAGGATCAAGAGGTGAAGGCTCTGCGTGGACTGCAGGCGTCAGTCCTGTGACCTGCACAGGAACGGTCATTTCCTGTAAATAACAGAGATAATATAAACGATTAATTTTAAATGCCAAATAAAAGTCTTAGTATATCCATGACCTTATTCAGAAGACATTCATGGAAAATTGATCTAGGTGTGACAGATACTTGGAAGGGCGCATTCTACCTTTATGCCACCAGGGGGCGCCCTTGGACTTAAGAAAACAAAAAGCTAAATTATTGGCACAAACTAATAACTTGAGAACAAATTGAACTGGTTTGGGTTCAATGCACTTCCAAATGTCCTACAAATACTAATTTGGTCAAAGTTATTTTGCTAATCTATATTAGATTACATTCAACATCTCACACAAACGTAGCCTTGAAAAAAAGATCAGAACATCCACACACTTATCTCTATTGCAAACACCCAAATTGAGTCCGACAGATGTTCTGAAGAATGTCCCAAAGCTTAGAAAATAATAATCTGGGCGTGTGCGATGGAAATAAGTGTACAGCAGTTCTGGAAGGTTGTGCTACAAGCAGTGGCCTCACCTTTCTTTTCTCCTCCTCCTTCCCCTCGCCAGCGGAGACCTCCTGAGGCAGCGGTTGCTGTTCCTTGCCACAACTCTTCAGCTGGGGCGACTGCTGCGCCGCAGCACAGTGAGGTTTGCCATCCTGACTCATTCCCTTGAACTTTTCCCTGGCGCTGAAAAAGTTAATGTGATCCGCACTGTGGCCGAACAACACCTCGTCGCCTTGTGGAACGGCACCGGGGTGGCTGATGAAATCACAAGGGGAGGGAGGGTGGGCTGCTAAACAGTCCAAAGACCAGCCACACGTCTGGTGGTCACAGTCTGGTCTTCTGACAGGCACTGGTGCAGACAGACACTGGGGTCCAGCCTGTTGCGTGCTTGGCGTTTGTGTCGTCACGGGCTCAAGCAATGACACCATCATCGGTTTGATCACAGGCAGAGAGCAGGACAACACATGTGGTTTGATAACCTCGTCCGTGCAGTCCGGAGTTGGGGACGGAGCAGGGGAGAGGGGAAGGTGGTGAAAGGATGGAGGCGGGTGCGGCTGGCCCACTAAAACACTCTGTGCAACGGTCACCATGTCAGGTTTTAGAAGGTCTGGCACCACAGTGGCAGCCCTCGGCTGGGAGAGAGGAGGGGATGGGGGCTGCTCCTCGCAGTCACATAAGCCGTTGGAGAGCGGAGGAGATAACTGGGACACGGAGCCATCTGTGGACTCGGGACAAGGGGAGTCCAACAGGCTGATCAGGACCACAGCAGAATGCGCAGGAGCCTCGCGGCTTTGAGATTCAGCGTCGACTGATAGAGCTGCCAGCCCCTCAGAGCTGCGCTGATTGGACTGGATTCCCGTGTCGGGCTGGCTAGCGGAGTGTGCTGGTTTGCCGGTGCTGGCTGAAGTTCCCAGTGATTCCAGCAGTTCTTTCACAGAGGGGCCGGGAGCACTGCTGGCCTGGTTGTGGGGGTTGGAGTGACCCAGGCTGTGTGGCTGGGCGTAAGATTTAGACATTGGCTCATGGTGATCGGACAGGTCGCTGTCAGAGTGAGAACGCCACAGTTTGTTGTGCCTCTGCTTGCTGTGGGAGAAAGTGACAAAGGGGTGGGCAGGTGGAAAACAAACTGGTTTTAGAGCCTTTTCATGTCACTCCTATTCTCTTTATGCAAACATATATACATAAACATGCACGTACAGGTTTTTAATGTAATTTATAAAGGTTATTGTGCTAAATGAGAAATATTATGCCGATATGAAATGCACTTTAAAGCTGCACCAATCAATACGTTTTTATGAACAATGGATTAATGACTATGTAATGAGAAAGGAGTTGTTCGTAGTAACAACAACGGAACAGTAAAGACAGATAAGGCTGCTTCCCTAAGGGCAGAATTATGAACTCAGCTATGGGTAGTACCGAGGCGTGGGAAAATTCCAAAAACCTTTTGTAACCGTTGTTTGAATGCACACATTGTGCATAACAAATGATACATAAAGATCCCGAGAACATCTTTAAGGAGTTTCAAGTCCAGCTGTGCGTGCCTTTCCGTTTGATTTCATTAGCCTTAGCAACCACACAGTCCATGCAGAGTTGGCTCATGCCACACCCGCAAGCCCACATGAAATATACTCGTGTGTTTATGTGGGTACCTGGCCAGCAGTATGCCCTGATACTCCTCCAGCTGTCTCATGAAAGAGGGGTTAGGTTTGGTCACAGCTCGACGCTCCTTGACGTAATCAAAGGCTTTTTTCAAATCCCAGCCGTTCTCCTTCATGGCGTACGCGATCACCGTGGCCGCAGAGCGACTTATACCCATTTTACAGTGGACCAGGCACTTAGATCCGGCTTTCCTGGAGCACAAACGGAAGAATCAAGCATACACCATCAGCCTGTCATTGTCAACAGTTCTGTAAGATTGATGAACAGACTGAGTCTTTAAAAAGGAAGAAAGAATGTTTTTCCCTAACATGATGAGCAGACCAGAGACAATAAAAAACATACACACACAAACATACATATATACAGTCATCTGAAACTCACTTGGCTCTAGATATAAACTTGAAGGTGTCATTCCAATATGCAAGCAGGTCAGTGGCCTCCTCGTCGTAAACACGGATGTTGTGGTACTCAAACACACCGGGGAAGAAGTTATCAATCTCCCTCGTTACATTCAGGATGTACTGAACCCTGAGAAGAAGATGAGAGAGATGATTGGATGTGCAGTCTGTTTGGATAACAGGCTGAAGAATGTTTTAACACAAAACATTTAATTATATTCTAACAAAATTATTGTTAGGATCTTATCCTATAATACTTCATGTTTTTATTGACTTCAGTACAGCTTGGGTTTTGTTGTTTTTGACCCCCTCCTTACCCGCTCTTCTGCAACTCCTCCAAATTGGATGCATTCCACTCAGATCCCTGTAGGAAACAAAAGCAATCCTCAGACTACTTCAGAGCCTTCAGCTTTTCATAATGCTAAAATCCTGTGGCAAGGCATGCCTGACATCCAATGCGCTCTCCAAACCAAACAAGAGCAAAGTACCTCAAAATTGGGAGGAATTACACAAGACTATCTCATATTCTGCCAAGTTCCTGAGTGGATTAAGCCTGACGTACAAACAGTGTTCATACATTTTCCCTAAAAGCGATGATAAATCTCTCACGTCTAAGAACTGAGAGAGAGAGAGAGAAACTTTCTATTCGTACGTGTTCTAATTCATTAATTAGTGTTCTAGCTGTTCTGGTAGTCCAGAGGTGTTCGGAGTCAACCTACCAAGAAGACGTGATCAAAGATCTCTGTAGGACTGTCCATCTGGCCCAGAATGACAATCATCTCGTTGTCAATGAACTCCTTGAACTCTCGAAGGTTGCATGTCATGTGCATTTCCAGCTCTGTTCGGATCTGAAGGAACACATCCAGCCAGAGAACACACAGAATCTTAAAACAGTTCCTCTAAACCTAAAATGCAGGCGTTACGTTTCCTTTTAAGTGACCGCCTTCAAATCCAGCATCTGAAGCGCCGACTCACCTCTTTGCAGGTGACATTTTCAAGGTCCTTCTGCATCATGATCTCCCGCAAACTGGTTTTGATCTGACGCTCTGTCAGCTCTCTTTCTGTAGGTCTGCAGAGAGAGAGATTCAGATTGAAATACAATGTGTGAAATAAGTGTGAAGTAAGTCCATTCCCGTATATGAAGTGTTACTGCAAACACACAGCGTGCCATATGGAGGAGATGTCCGACCAAACACTTTATGGTACTGTGTCTTTTACACTCAGATATGGAAGGATGGTGATTTTTATGTTGTTAAGACAAACAGTACATCGTCATGATCATATTGTCTATAAAAAGTGAAAAACATACTCCGCATGATCCAATACTTACATGTCAGAGAAGAGCACGGGCGAATCGGCACGGTGTGACTGCACATCCTGCATGACGTTCCACTCGTTGATGCGTACCTGGTCTGAGGAGACCCTGCTTTGATAGTAGCTGACCCATGTGAGGAACAAGCTGCCTGGGAAGTAGTTGTGACAACGAGCCACCTCGCACGCTTTATGGAGTGACTGGAGGGCCGACCTGCGAGGGAGTGAGCGAGAGGGGAAAAGAAAATGGCAGGGACGTGCGTTAGGTTACGAGGTGAACACAATAAAAGGGCAGATATAGATATCCATTTCTAACGAGTCCTGTGATTAATGCAGTGTGACTCACCACATGGCCTGCACAGAAACGGGCTTGAACACGTGCACTCTGTAATCAGTGGACACACTGAAACCCCTGGGAGCACGAAGAGGGGGAGAACCGAGGAGAGAGGGGGAAAAAAGTTAGCCATCTTAGCGTCCTGGTGTTTTAAGCGTGAGCTCTGTGATTAAAGTATGTATCTTACCCATCTCCGTCCAGATGTATCAACGTGTCGCTCCATAACGGCAAAACCAGCCCTACAGAACATGAGCTGGGGGGGGGGGGGGGGGGGAAGGCTCATTGTTATACCTTTATGCAAAGTGTAAAAAAAG
>JAVQJL010061011.1:0-38753 GCA_036024295.1 Nannoperca obscura | reverse complement strand
TAGAAATATATATAGAAATCTCTTAAGCATTCCTCTGCCTTGCTTCCAGGATCACTCCCTTCCTGCGGTATATAGTCTAGTAGTGAAACATGGTTATTTTTAAATACGCGAAGAGGGTGCAGGTTTTTTAGCAAAGGTGTGAAGATGAATAATTATTCTTAATTTTACTTGGAATAAAATAAATTGTGTGTGTATGTATGTATGTATGTGTCAGTTCAGTGATTCATTCTATTAATTTATTCTGCAGGTTTTGCAAAGCATACCAAAAAAGATGTTGCTATGCCAACCAATAAGGAGGATGGATAGGTGCATTTTGACCCAACCTTGAATAACAATATCTCCACTTTTCGGTATTCATGTGTTTTATATATTTTCTTCATTGGGGTGGCTTTAGGGTTCTTTGCAAGGTAACAATAAATGCATTTTTCAACACATTTTCAAAAAAACTTGAAGCCACTTTTTACCATTTGGTAATGTTTTAAAAAAAGAGGGGCTATGTCTTGCTATTGGATGATTCTTTCCTTTGCCCTTTATGAAGTAGAGCATTAGTCCCACATGTGCAATGCACTTGGTTTCAATATCTTATACCTAATCTTATAATGTTATAATAATCTTATACCTAATATCTAATACCTTTTTAGTATACAGTATGTTTCTTTCACTCTTTGATCAAATCATGTTCAAGAGCAAACTGGGCTTTTTGTCCACAAAAGTAAACAAAGCAGATTACCACAAACCAATAATGTAACATCCTTCACTAACAACTGCATGTTGCTGTCACACAACAGTGGAAGTAACTCTTCCTCAGAGCACAACACAGTCAGTCTGGCAACATAAAAAACAGAAGGCTTATTATGTATGTCTGCAACTAGCGATGATTTGTAGATGCCTATCATCATCCAGATACCTTAACTTTATATTATTTTCTCCCACACCTTCTGAAGCGTCTATATACCTGAAGTTATGAGACACATGAAATCAGCATTGCTGTGCTGATCTGTAACGGCAGCAGAGCAATGGCAATATCTTATTATTGAGCACTCCTTGTGTCAAGTTGTTACATAACTCTCAGGCATTCTTTTGTGTCCAAGAGCACGGTAGCAGCTTCACGATTACACAGCAATGATTATATGTTTCATTCCTCTTGAATTTATTTGTTATTACCATCCCATTTGAGTCAGAACATTATAGGCTTCCCCCAGAACCTCAACACTTCAATACTTTAACATGCCCAGCTTCTCCTTAAATCACTATTTCCTTACTCTAAGGCTTTTGTTGTCACAGCTAAAAAATTTCAGTGTTCTCAATACTTTCATTTACCTTTATAGTCAGAGGCATATTTTAATGTTTGTTTTCAGAGCAGTATTTCCTCGCACTCACTTTGTAATGTTTGTGCTATTAAAATTTGAGCACATTATGTTGTTCTATGCAGTCTTAGTCAGTCAGTTAATTGCCTAACAGACTTTCAGACATCTTTCACTTGTTTGTAAAGCCTTGGTTTCTGTATGAGAAGGGTTATTTAATCACCAAGGCAACTTATTCTTCATCAGTTAGAACTTCATGTTCTATTTTTTTCTATTCAATCTGGGTAAGTATCCTTGAAGACAAGGTAGATTCCACAACTTATGTTTCTCTCTGTGATTTCCTGCACCCTATATTCTTCTCCTCTCTTTTCCTCCAATCTCTCTGATAACCACTTACTCTTTGTCCCCACCTTTCTCAAATAACAGAAATTGTTTCTGTGCAATTCTTTCTATTTTTTTTCATTCCGTTTCTCTCTTCCCTCTTCTCTATTTCTCTTTTCACCTTTCAGAATTTATGTTGTTCTTGTTTGTTGAGAGTTCTTTTTCAGCCACTGTGTCCTCTACTTTTGTGAAACATTATCTGATTATATCAGGTTGTGTGTCCGACACATTAGCATATGACCGCAATAAAACAAATTACATACACAATTTTGGTTATGTCTGATGGGAGAAGCCACTTGATGTGTGAATTCATCAGTATATCTGAGTTATACCTGGCTTGTTGGGCAGACTTGCTGTTACTGTAAATACTACACAGTCAACATTTGTTCAGGGTCAGATACCGTAGACTTCACAAACCACAAAACATGCAAATGCTCCTCTTTTGATCTGGAAATAGGCGTTGGCTGAGAAGGAGTAATGATGAAGGCAAGCACGTTTTTCTTAATTGTACATCTCTGATGCATTGAAGTCAAATAGATGAACAGAAAAACAGCAAAACAATAGAAAGCAGTAACTGTAAGATTCCAAGATGTATGTATTTTACTGAGCTACTTTTTAGTTTTAGCACAAGTGAGACAATGAAATACGAATTAAGAAGTCCAGTTTGAGTAAAAGATCATTGCATTTTAAGACTTATCAGATGCAACAACACTGCACAAGGGTTTATAATACTCCGGGTATTGTAACTCTGGAAAGTTATCACAGCACTACGTTTTGCCACTGATTTTGCAGCTTACATTATCCACAAGGAACGTGCTCTTCAGTGTTTTTTAACGCAGCACCTTTCTGGATGATGTTGCTCTGCTTTGCTGTAAAAGTTGAGGCAGGTTAATCTTTTTTGTTAAACGACCCTGTGTTGTTTTGATGGAGCCCCTGCGCTGGCTGCGTTTTTCATGCAGAGCCAAAGTTGGCCTGAAAGTGTCTTAAAGTATGGCTAAATAAGCCCCTTCTTCCAAATCCTCTAATGCATCTTTTTCAGTTGTAGCTCCCTTTTGTCAGTGTAGCCATAGGAAGAGTTGGATCCTGTTTGCTAATAATCCTGTTCATATAATGGGTGAAATTATATATGAGGTATAATGACTCAAGATGAAATTACTTTAAAATCTATAGAAAGAAAATGAAAACATTTACAAAATGTTGGAATGCAGTTTTAGTAGCGTATTATTTCAAGGCATCATCAGCACATATCAGAATCACTGAGGAAACCTAGTCAGTATTAGCGTTAGTTAAAGGTTTACACACCTGTTAGGGGTAACATGTTCCATTGTATTCATACTTTGGAAACGTAGAATGTAATGCAGAAAGTGGTCAGTCAATTTTGACTTTAAATGACCTTTGAAGAAACAGAAAAAAGAGATGGAATGACATAAAAAACACACACAAAAGAAAATGAGTGCAAGCTGCCACTGCCACCAGAGAGGCAGCTGGCCCAGACAGCAGCAGATGCTCAGACAGGAGCAGGTGGAAAATGTCACTGATATGGCTGATGTCTCTCTAGAATCCAAAGGTAACTGCAGCCAAATGCACACTATAAATGTCTTATCACGATGGGACAAGCGCCATAGCGTAGCAGCAGTTCAGTCAACAGAAAGTTTCTAAGCTCACAGCCACAACTTTCTGTCCTTTTTTGTGATGTGATAAAGAGTTCACACTGTGTTCATTCATTATAACAGCTTTTTGTTTGGTTTAGAACAGATTCACTGCAGACCCCGTGCACTCTTTTTTTAATGTAGCATTAGTGTAGTGAAATAGGAATGTATTTGCATAAAAATGTTCCTGCTTTACACGGCTTTGTGGAAAGATATTAACTTTTTTGAACGATCCTGAGATTTGACGAATGCTCAGGAAGAGGCCGAGAAGTTTGACAAACATAAGCTCGCCAGTAGAAAATTACCTGTTTCCAAGAAAATAATAGAATTGAATTTTGCATGTCGATTCTGTTTTCGGTTAGTGCCAAATTGTGGAAATAGTTAATTGGCACCAAATGTAAGGCAACATGGAAACCATGATGAAAAGAAAGTGACAAAGAATGGTAGGATTTGGGTTTTTACTCCAGATTAACTACATTAGACTCACAGGTGATCAGTTTTCAGTTAACTATGAGTGAGTACTAATGGCTAATGGTTACTATTACAGTAGTCAGTTTTATTGGGACTTTAGAGAAGTCAAACTCACAGCACACTGCAAGATCATAGATGGATTTTTAGAAGGTCTCAATAGTAAAGGTTACTTCAGCACTACATGTAAAATGCTGTAATTGGCAAAGCAATGCAATACAAAGACCCCTTCAAATGTGTTGCCAGTAGTTCCACACATTGGTTGTCTGAGTAAAATACAGCAACTGACACAATGATGACAGGTTACCTGCCTCTACCATACAAGCCAATCAGCTGTGGCCTGGGAGGACCTGTGGAGTGGATTCTTTAGGGGCGGTGGTTGTTTGTGGTTTGTCAGTTTCCCTCTTTGGACAGAAAATGTATGGCTGGTAAATGACATCGCTGATGGAAATAATAGGGGGTGGTGGGGTGGAAGGTGTTTCTTATCCTCCTACAGTTTTTGGTGAGACATCACTTAAATTAAATAGTTAATATTACTGTACAGTGCACACTAAACAGAGCCCCATGGAATTTGGAACGTTTCACACATGAGCGTATCAACAGCTGTAAGCCAGTTAGTTTGGGACTGAAATGATGAAAGGCTTCATTGGTCCAGGGAAATGGCCATTTTGGGTGTGCTCTCCTGGCCTTACTAAATGATTACTAAACTCAAGACAAGATTGATTCGAGTCCTGTGTCTGTATGTATAAGCTTTGCATTTGCACAGCAAATATCACTTTTGTTTGCAGAGCAAGATGCTACGATAAGATATAACAAGAAATCTGGGAGAAGTAAATATATGAACAAGTAAAAGGTGTAGCGACTTAAATGGACCTGGAATAATTAGGCTGCTTTTAAATCTGAATACAGTATTCAGAAATACACATATGGGAAAAACCAATACATAATACATAAAAGGCTTTTGTTTTCAGTTAAATGCAGAAGAGAGGGAGGTGCCAGGGTTTGTTTATGCTCATCATTCAGGATGCACATACCACAACAGTGAGAGAGAGATCAACATTCAGGAACTTTTAGTTTGCTTTGGGAATAGTCCGATTATTTTGATTACTAATTTAGTGTTAGCAAATTCAGTTCTTCTCTAAATCCTCTCCCGGCGGGTCGGCTCCTCTGATTTGCTGACACACAACAGCTAATTTGAGTGGGAGTGGAGAAAAGCCCCTGTCTACTGAGCGTCTGTTCGTAAGCAATTCACAAAATGCTACTTTGAGAGATTTTTTTTATAAATGGGCTTACAGCAAAAGATGTATCCTCACTGGGAAGATTATTATTTACCATCTTATTTACAGCAGAATATTCAACTTACAGAGACCGTATAGATAATGTTAAAGGTTTATACACATACACAAAAAAAACACTTAGTCAATGTAGGATATTGGCAGGTTGTTATGTTGGAATTGATTTGAATGTGGTTGGTTAATCAACAGAAATGCAAAGAGAGGCATCTCAGCAAATCTAAAACATCAACAGAAATGGTTTAATGCAAAATCTACTTTCTAGATTTTCTCTTTGTGAACTTTTTAAACTGCCCCTCCAGCGACAGTCCAGCCCATTTTGCGCTCAGAGTAAAGCCTATGCTTCTTGTTAATAGGCATGTGGGGAAGTAGGAAAAAAAAAGAAAAACATGAATCAGACCTTCAAAGTAAAAAAGTTCAAGCACAATTTAACAAGTTATTTAAGCAAATTATATAAAATAAAATACATTTTATTCCTAAAATTAGGGACTCTTCTTCAAAGGTCTCAGGAATTAAACATGGTTATGGTCTGAAATCCACTGAAGCTTTGAGATTGATATACGGATGGCAGGCAGCAGATATGGTGCTTTTTATATAAAGATAGGAAGATCAGGGTGAGTGGTGATGGCAGATAAGAAATGATGGTCTTGCATTGGACACAAACACAGACACACACACACAAATACACATATGCACTGGCCTAAGATGACTTCAGCCACAGGCAGCAACATCTCAATCAAGTCCCTGCACCGAGCCTAATCTCTGCTCTGATTGGCTGACCGGATTGTTTATCTATGATAGGATCATTTCGATAAAGCCGTCCTCTAACTAGACTCTGATGACTTGGGAAACTTTCACTGTCTCTTCTCTGTTTTCATTTTCTCCTGTCTGTCATACCAGTTTATCGTTGGCACTGCTCGCAGCCAGGCTGACGCTTTAACACATAGCAATCAAACAAATTAATTAATCAGTTCAGCTTTTATCCTAATGCATAATCATCCGCTATTTTCAAGCAGAATTGAAATAACGAATTTCAAATCCCCAAATGTATGACAGAGCTGCTGTTTGTTGCTGCACTTTTTTTCATTCCCTCCTGAAAAACTTTTGAGGATTGCGTTGGACAGCAAATAATTTTCAAAGCCATGGCCTCTTTCTGCCCTTCTATGCTACTCTCCATTACATTAAATGGAGGCTTGCCTCTTGCTGTCAAAAATCACTATGGTCAAAATCAAACATCAGCATCTCTTCCTTTCTCAAGTCCTATCTGTCTCGTCTCAACATTAAGTTTGAGAACGCTCGGCTGACTCTTGGCAGTCAAAGAACAATCTTTGTACGCATTAGAAACCACAGAAACAATACGTCTTAGTCAAAGGATTTTATTTTCTACTTTCTACAAAATTTATAACAACACACCAATTCATGTCAGGCACAGTCATACGTAGCAACCTCACTCGGATGTGTGAGGGAAGGCTTGCATGTGTTGAATGAGCTTGGTGTCAACAGAGATTGCCCCATTTGCTCCCATCTTGATTAGCTGTTAAAAACATTTCCTCACCAAATTATTATTATTACTTCAGTATAAGATGAAGCTGGAGGATACTTTTCACCAGCACACATACAGGGTGCTGTATTGCAGGCACCAACCTACTCTCAGAACATGATTGTGATCAGTTCACACTGTACGAAGGAAATCTACATGCAGATAGATTCCGCACCGTGGCTACACTGACATCTGCCTTGAAGAGCTCCACACATAATTTTTAACATTTTTCAACAACTGATGAAACTGATTAAACCTGTGCTGCAGAGGCAAAGTAAATATTTTTACATGCACAAAGTAGGCATGTCATGAAGTGAGAATAATTCATATACATTTGTTTTCTATGTTGCTTATAGAGTAAGGAAAATGGTGAAGATTTCAAACACTGGGCAAAGGGCATCTGTCCCAGGGCTGCTACACAGTATGAAGGCAGACTGTTTACTCTATCTGTGTTGAACAATGAGGAGAAATTGCAGTACCATTTTCACATAAACCATACCACTAATTACAGACGGTGCTGACAATAAATAAATCAAACAACCTTCTTTTATATCTTTCTGACACAGCTTTACACACAATCCAGAGATGATGCACATCCCATATTAATGATGTATGTTCTGTGCAATGTCCTGTTGTGCAGGTGTGATATCAGATGAAATATGTGAAGTCCCAGCACAGTGAAGGAGGTGTACACAATGATGAGACACGAATCAGAATGTTGCACTGGTTGGACAGTTTTCCATGCTGTTCCTTTAGATACAGATTCAGTTCACTGTAGCCCCCTGCTATTTCCTGCCAAATGTGGACAAACACTACATGCTTTTGACAAGATTTAACTCCAATTAAGCAAACACATTCAGAAATATATATTTTTCTGAATCTAACCATCATATTTTTTCTTTGTGGCTTTTCTCATAGCCGTTCCCTCATCTGGAAAATTTGAGCTGGGAAGAGGATGGTAACTTTGGGTTTAATTAGTTGAACTAAACTTGATGAGATCTTGTGGTGTGCATCCAACCTAAGATAAAACCAGGGGAGAGCAGAGTTTTTCAGTTATCTCACTGTGAGCTGTCCTCATTAAAACACATCTGATGGTGGTTTGTGGAAGATTAAACGAAAAACACCATGAGGTGCCGTTATTATAAATACTGAGCTCTGCTGATTACACACAATTGCCTTTATCACCCCCGTTCCCTTTTGCTTAGCAAGTAGGTTGTCTTTTAAAAGTCTGTTCAGTTACAAGTGATGACGGATATCACAAATATTGCCCATTGTGGATGGAGAATTAAGTTAGCTGCAGTGTAGCAAGCATCCAAGCTTTTTTGATGCTGCCATGTTATAGTTTAGTCAAAAATCAAGCGGCCATTCATTCAATCCCTTATCCACGACCTGTTGAGCAAGAAAGAAACCACAAATCTGGTGTTAATTCATTCAGTCAATAAACTACCTGACTCAGCCAAGTGAAATGTAGGCAGGTAGTTGGAAAGACATTATTTCATTCAGTGAGTCATTCCTTCCTCTGTGAGATGGAGTCCTCATGAAACACGAGGACACCTGGCAGATCAGTTGGCTCAGGCACGTGCAGAGACTGGCTGAATCTTATTTGAGTAGAATGTTAACTTCCCTTCAATATGAGATGCAGCCTATGTGTAATTGCAATATGCGTCATGTGGAGGTACACTGGTGTGGAGGGGGCAAAGAGGGGGAGTGAAGTGATATAAAAACACTAACGGAACAATGTGAACCCCTCACCATTTCATCTTCTGTTACTATGGAGACATGACAAGGGAGTGTCGTCATGGTCTGTTAAAAATATAATCGTACTTGCCACTCGTTGCCATCATCGTTTTATCTCAGTTTTAGGAGTAGTATCAAGTGGCCATTGCATGATCTACATTTTGACATTTGACCCTGTTTCCACTTAGTCACTTCATGTGTCTTGCACAAAGTACAATCTCAAAAAAGTATAAATACATCGAAAGGAGCATTCAAGACCGCTTGAAATCTGGGAAGGTGTTTGAAGTCCTACAGAGCACACACCAAGCTGTTGTTGCGTTTATTAAGCCCTGATCAGTTTGACCACTGAATGATCTGTGTGGGTGTGAGTGAGGCATGATTGACAGCCCATCAAGATGAAAAAAAAAAAACATTTCATGTTGGAATGAACATGCAGCCAAGAATTTAGGTAATATCAGGCTAAAATAGGAACCATTTGTAGATAGCTTTACCTCAATTTACATGTCCCATCCTTCAAAGCCATTTCACACCTTAAAATTGCATGGCATTGCGTAGAAATCCAAATCAAGTTGGTCAGTCTCCACCTGAGTAGATGACGTCAGAGAGAAGGCAGTCCTCAAAGGCATAACACATCACATAGCTGTGGAGTCCCACGAGTGTTAATGAGGAGGGAGCGTTAAACACTTGCAAATGAGATTCAGCTAGACATCCTGGGTTTAAATCTGTCTAAGGATGTTGGCCGCATGGCTTCCAGCGTGCTCTCTTCCAGTTTTTCCTGTATCGGTCCACTGAGACTATACCGAGAGGAGAGAAAGTGTCTTCAAAAAGAAACAGAAAACAACCCATCACTGGTTGTTGGTATAGCGCACACAGGAAATTGAAGTCTGGGGTGGGGGTGTGTGGGGGGATTTCATTTAGTTGCAGTTTAGAAATAAATCATTCAGTCACCCAAGAAGCAGTCAGACAAGTAGTAATGGCACACAAAGCAAATACTGAAGAAGTCACTCAAGCATGGAGGAAGTCAGTTACTTCAGCTCGACCTCTTTGGACAAACTTCAGCAGCTTTCCAAACTAAATTTCTTCTGCATACCTTTGTGTACACATGCAAGTGTGTTTCTGTTGACGTCTTTTCTGCGTGAATGTGTACATACCTGCCAATCTGTGTGTGTGTGCGTGCGTGCCTGTATTTACTCATGGGATTGAGTGTTGATGTGTGTGTGTGTGTGTGTGTGTGTGTGTGTGAGAGATAACTTTTCAAGGCTTCTCACTCAAGGCTTCAAAAAGAAAAAAATCTAGCTTTCTATCTATCCAATCAGGCTTGAGATCATTGGCCTTGTGCTTAACCTAACCAATTAGAATGAATATCTTTTTTCTGCCTTTCAAGGTTTGGATGTAACAAGAAGTAGAATTAAAGTTAATTCCAACCATGCTGATAATTCACACTAAGAACAGCCAAGGACACTTGGATAAAAGTTCTTGTGCTCTCTGTATTTCTTTTAAGTACCATTATACTGACATTTGTCTGTCTGTGTCTGTGTGGAGACCTTTTTTTTTATGTTGAACACTAACTCGAGAACAGTACATGACAGAAATTCAATACGTACACGGAAAGTTGCCCCTGTAGAAGGTGGTCTGATTAAATTTGGAGCACCTTGCTGCATAGATTTACATATTAATGAGCGGAACATGATTTTCCCAAAACTACTGTAACTTCTGAGTGCTGTTAGATAGAGTTCATGTTAATACCTGTATGTTGATATAAATATTTGTCTTAATTAATGAATTCAGTAGCATAACTGATTATTTTTAATACAGTATCATGGTGATCATGATGGGATGTTGTCAGTTTAAGTGCCTCTTGTTTTATTCATACCCTTGGAAGAAAACTTTTAAGCGTGCACACATGCAAAGGTGACCATTTAATAATTAATTCATAATGATAATAATGACTCATCAGGATGTTTTCTACGCTGCTGCGTTGATTTCTCATTATAATCATATTCACTGCCTGCTGCAGAGCCCAAAGAGTGTAACATGAATCAAATTTTAATATTAGGATCTTTCTCAGAATGAGACCCCAGGTGCCATATTTTCTACAGCTACTGATAGCTCACTGGATGACGATGTGTGCATCCTCCTTCATCATCATTCCATTTATTTTTCTCTCTTTGACGGTGCTACTGTAATGTTAGGAAAGATTTTAGTTTTCCTTTCATTATACCCCATCCATTCTAATTCTCTCAGCTTGGTGTGTAAAGAAAAAAAAATAGGAAGGGGGAAGAAATAGACCTAACAGGTGGTGATGAGAGTAAAGGAGAAAGAGGAGACAGAAATGGTGGGGAGCTAATCTGGTGCTGGCTGCCTGCCACGAACTAAGGAGCAGAGAACTGAGGAATGGAGTAGATCTGGGGAGCAGAATGGAGTTGTGTAGAGCAGATTGGGTATTAAAGTTGAGATGAAGAAGCAGAGCAGAAGAGAGAGAGATCAAGAGATGAGGGGATTGAAGGTTAGGAGACGAGAGACAGAGAGAGGGAGAAAAGCAGAGGGGGCTGAGGGGAATAGATGAGGGGAGGAGAAGTGATCGGAGGAGATAATAGGAGAGGAGGGAAGGGAGGAAGCAGACAGATTTAGGTTATGTTCACAGGAAGCATTAACAGCTGGAAGTAGGAAACAAGAAGAATACACAAGACTACACTTTGTGAGCTAACACCTCCCTTTTTAAAAGGCACTACTGCCAAATGTAAACAGGGCTTTACCTAAAGCTTAAATCTGTAATGTTGTTAGCCAGTATAACATTAACACATACCTGCATGGTATACGTTTGACCATTTTTCCAGGGCTACTGTACCGTTGTCTGTACAGTTTGAAAGTCACAATCAAAGACGGGTGAAGGCTCAGCGAGCAAAGCATCCATCAAGTTGTGTGCCGGAAGGCTTCATGTCGATGTCTCAGCAGAGGAAAGCAAACACATCTGTAAGAACTGGTTAACGACGGATCATTTGATCCAAGTCATTTTGGTCTTTTGGCCACAAGCACCGACACCTTATAAAATGTATATGGCAAACTTATTTACATATCCAGTAAATACCAAACAGCCTTTTAGGAGTTATGTTTCTGGCCACTTGATGAATGTAAGACCAATATTAACTGTCCTGTCATCTCTTGTTTATTTCTCCACCAGCTACAGAGGGAAATATTTGGCACTTTATCAGCTTAATGCTCCACTATGTTCACCAACTACTTGCTAAGTGTTTCTGTGTTTGGTGCTTGGCAGCTAGTGTTCAGTGGGTTTATCAGAGGTTTATGATTGAAAACAGCTCCCTGCTATGGTCAAAAATGACCCTAATGAGAGCTGTGAGAGTGAATCTCACAGACCAGTAAACTATGATCTGAAAGAAGCTATAAAACTCTGTAGTGCTGAGGGGGACTGCAGTGTCAGGTGGGTTCATCACTATCCATTGTTAATATAAAAAATATTGATTATAACTGCTTTAATTATGGCAGTTATTAGCTCTCGTAATTAACCTGTAATTGTGCATTGTGTAAGTCTGTGCACCTTGTTTTTATATCAGTCACAAAACAGAAACACTGCATCATTTGTAAGAATAAAAGGACATAGAGCATAAATGAGTCACATTAAATTGTCCACGGTATCCTGTGTAACTGTGTTTGACTTGTAGAGTTATTATTTCTATATCCATCCATGTTTGTCTGTATGACCACCCACATCAAATGTATT
This sequence comes from Nannoperca obscura, assembly GCA_036024295.1. Classification (NCBI taxonomy): domain Eukaryota; kingdom Metazoa; phylum Chordata; class Actinopteri; order Centrarchiformes; family Percichthyidae; genus Nannoperca; species Nannoperca obscura. Next base: position 26,643 of record JAVQJL010061011.1, on the reverse strand, counting down.
GAACACAATAATTAACACATTCCAAAGTTGAAATTCAGTCACATTCAAGCCACATGTAAGAAAAACATGACATTACTGTCGCTGTTTTTTATATGACTGTAAAATGTTTACCTTCACTGAAAGTGGTGGCATCTTGAAAATCACCAGTGTTTAAAAACAGGTTAATTATACACTTTCTGGCAGACAACTGCAGCATTACAAGCTATGATGGAGATGGAGATTTTAAACAAAGAAACAATGCAGCCAGTCTAGGAGAAAGTCACCCATTTTTTTGTTTTATTTTATTAGAAAATGTCCACACACCATAAAAATTACATGTACAAAACTATAAGATTTGAAATTGCTTTATGTACACATACAAAAGATAAAGCCCAAAGAAAAAGTAAGGGTAACACAGAAGGAGAAAAGTGAAGACAACGCATTTGTGTTGTTATTTTGTTTTTTTCGGTGTGTTTCTTCTTGGATGGGTCAAAAACGTTTGAGGTTCTCTGTCTATTTGCTCTTCTGCCAACATACATTTCTGCAGGGAACCATAACAATCATGATTATAATGGTGACACATGAGAATTACAATTACATGCACGCACATATGGACAGTACATGTATGAGATGGCACCTGTGTACCCACATATCCCATTCACAATGACCAGCATGAAGTCTTGAGTCAAAGCATGAGAATGACGGGAGAGGTGCTCGTATAGAGCACCTGTGGCGTTCTGATGATTAAAATAAAGAAATATCTGATACACTCCATGGTGGTAATGAAGATGTAAGAATGACTAAAACCAAGTTGTTACTTGTTACTTGTTGTTTTCACATTATAGTCTTTACATTTCTAATGTAGAACTCTGGACCTGTAAACTTATTCAGTGATGACAGTAATGATGATAATGATTTTGATAAAAATGTTTCTGAATGACTGAAATTGATGAGATTTGGCTAACTGATAAGGGAGCTACTTTGCTTTATTTTTTTCTCTCTTATCTGTTCATCTGTTTCCTTCTTGACTTCTGACATGTGGCTTTCCTCTGATCACCGGGGTCTGAAAAAAAGAAAGACAAACAGAGAAAAAAATTAGCTTGCATTTTTACAGTGGTTTGGTAAAAACTACTATGTGTTTTGTCCTTGTTTTAAAAAAGAAAACAAAAAAACCTATATATATGTATAGTTTTATTATATTCACCATTATTTAAAACTTGCGTAAATCATGACTGATGACTAAAGGAGTTTTGAGTATAAACCCAAAGATGATTTTACTCTGAGATATAGAATGATAGAATTCCAAACATGAAAAATGATCTGAAGATTTCCAATCGCAAAGCACGGTTTATCAATACCCGTGTACTATATTTTCAGCCTTAGGCAAAAAGATGTTTAGCTGTAAGAAATGTGCTGTTTTCTCTGGGTAACATTTGTGCTTTGTGTGTTATGGGCAAAATGTTGTAAGTGTGTATTTGTGTGTGCATGATTCCTTTTTCTAAACAAGGCCGCAGGGCCAGTCAGTTGCATCTCTGTGGATCAGTCCAGGCCAAATCAGCAGCTGATTACACTTCATTTTTTTAGGAGCACTTCATCTACATTAAACTGCAAAGCGGTGGCCATGACAGACATCCACTTTCTGTGCAAGTCTGATGAGAAAACATCTACAACCCACATTATTTAGTTACATTTATATTGTTCGCTATTTGAACAAAAAGTGAGACTACCACTGATGGACAAGGCAAACAAAATCCCAGCTTTCTCATTCTCAGCGCTTTATCCTGTAGATGCTAGAAACTAACTAGGGTTATAATCCAGTGAAATCAAGTGTTTGACAAAAAACTAATCTCACAATTTTCATCAACCTTTGACTGATTCATGTCATCTCTGCACTCTGCTTATAACACAAAACTGTTACAAATGCAAAATAAAAATAAACTTGGAAAATGTAATTCCCCTGTTAAAACAAATTACTAAATGTATTGTGCTAAGTAACTATAGATTTATGGGAAAAATGTGATTGAAAGCAATTGTCCGGCCCACCATCCTCCTTGTTAAAATCTCCCACTGCTGGCCTCATTAGCAGTGTAATGTGAGCATGCTAAAATGATTAGCTGTCACATTGTAAGTGGTCCTCTTGGGGGGAAACCTGGTGTTATTCTCAAATTGCCCATTGAGTGGCTGGCAGAAATAAAACACCAAATGGTAAACAAACTATACAGGGTAAAAAACCTTAGTGGTGTGTGGTGCAATCTAGAAAAGTGGCAGGAGCAGAGTGAACACATTATTAGCAGTACAGAAGAACACGCATAGTGTGCAGGTGGAGGGACAGCCTTCAATAATGGTCAGTGAATAAGCTCATCCAGGTCCTATAAAGTGCTAAGTGATAACGTAGCACAACAGCAAGTCCCTGGAAATGACCAGTGTATAGTGTGTGCTGCCTGGTGCTTGCACAAAACAGTGGATTGAGAAACACATGTAGGTTATTCTTATTTTAAACAAGCACAAAGTCATCTTATCCTGTGTGGCACTACAATTTTGGACCAATGCGCTAAAACCAGTACACCATAGATCAGAATAAGCAAAACTGAAGGCTCTTAAATAAGGCTTCTAGTGGAAGTCTACTTCAACACCAGTAAAATTAAAAGTTAATATTTTATAATGGAAGAATCATCACATAGAGCTAGTATTCAGCTTGTAGTTACTTAATGAGCCTGGAGTTCAAGCTGGTCCTCCTAAGAGAAAACCACTTCCCTTTGGGTGGCAGAGAATCCCAAAGCAACAAACCTCCAAAGGCTGATGATATCCCTTTTTAAGTTGGATTTACATTTTAAGAGACACTGAATTTCCTGAAGCAAAGGAAATATTATCTGTGCAGTTTAGTTGCATTTTTGTTTACTTAATCTATTATATTTGTGTACCTTTAACATGAATACATTCAATGCCGCAACTGCGCATGAAAAACATAGAAACTGAAATATATTACTTACACTATCCAGAGGAATTGGTACTTAGACTGTTATTGCTACTTTTCTATGGCAACAGGTATGTATCATTTATCTTCGAAAAGGGAGGGAGCCTAAATTGCATTTTACATTTAAAAAAGTTGTGGATGATTGTAAATAAATCACCAATTAATCTAATCCATCACAGATTCTTATGTACTATTCCTATAGTATTATGATCTATATTATAGTGAAAGACGCAAGCTCCAATACACAGGAGCATCTCTGTCAACTAAAGCCACAAAAGCAGCTCTGTGCACTTATGTTTGCAATAATACATGGTTTCAACTGCTAGAAGTCAAAGCACAATTTCACTCCAAAATGAGAATAAAAATTGCATCATGAAAACAACTTAATTTGCACCTCTCTACAAAAAGGGGACTTGCATGTGACAAAAATCACACAGCAACTGAGCAAGCAAGTCCTGCACAAAAACAGATCTATCCCCAAGGCCATGTTCAGGCAGACATTAGCACTGTGTGAAAAGACGCAAGGCCCTCATCCATTTTAATGAGACCACTGCACTGGCAGAGTGGGAGTGCCCTCCCAGAGGGCTCAGACAAAACAATTTAGGATGAACTTGGCTTAACATTTTTTTTTTTTTTGACTGAACGCTGAGTGAGAGTTTTAATGGCCTGGTAGGGGCCCATATTGAGGTTCTGCAGTTGACATCACTGCCTGTCACAGCTGGGATAGCACTGAGCAAAAAGTTTCTGTCTGTATGTCAGACTGCATTCCCCAGAGTATATGGCACAAATAAAGCAATATTTAGTGTTATCTTGAGTTCTCTGGTGCATTTTTTTTTATTCAATCCAGCAGCATGCATTATTTATAATGTAAAGTAGTAATGCATTTAGTGTTTAGTCCGACCCGCACCATACATAGACAAAACAATCCTGGAATGTAAGACAAATAAATGACCAAAGACTAATCCCCTAAAGACCTGTTAGAAAGTTTAATGCTAAATAAACATTGCTCACATCTTAACAAAATAAACCTAGACACACCTACCAATACAAAACACATACACTAAACAAAACACCAAGACACAACTCTGTAATAAACTAAACATTTAACAGCAACAAAAACCCCAACCCCAATGCTTTCTTCAGCCTGACATTTCGAAACAAAACCTTGTCGCTCAGTGCTAAACGTCACTCTGTTCCCCTTGACACTATTATTTGCATAAAGCTTGGAATCCACCAATAATCCAATAGGGCACTACAGAGCATTTGATTTTTCTAACACCTGAAAGAGTCCAGTGTCCAAATTGAATGGCCTCAAATCTCACCATCATCTCATTCTCTCCCAGTACAAATAAACTGCATCAGCGTTTTTCAGTGTAAAGCTGCCAATATAAAAGCCATAGGGCTGGTCTGAAGCTAAAACCTTAAACCGGCCCAAGATATGAATCCAACAACAGTCCCATTTTCTCTCCTGCCTGCAGAAGGAAATGGGTTTCTGCTGAGAGAGATAAATAGAATGGTGCTAACTCAAAGCCCTTGTAGGCGATAGATGTGTGAATGATTGCACTGCCATTGATTTGGTGGCTATTTCATTAGCACTTCACATTTTGTGTCACTTGTAAGGCAAGAAAGAAAGAAAGAAAGCAAGACTGGGATGTAATTATGAGACTTTAAAGAGACAAATATACGGTAAGGCACAACACAGTTTGGAAACAATGTGAAGGACCTTGAAGTTAACTAGTTTCATTCATATCATACTGTATTAAAATGCATACAATGTTCTGTTATAGTGTAAAAGTGATGCAACACGTCAATAAACCTGCATAATGCTTGAAGTAAGACTATACTGAACGTTCTATTAATATCCTACTCTGTATACTGGGCTCCTGCTGTACACCACACTGTGCTCTAACCACCTTGAAAACATTCAGCCCTGAAATACAGTTTACAGGTTTCATTGGGAAAACACCATTTAAATTTAACCCTTAAAGTTTTTTTTTCTGGTTTGCTGTATCATTTTGTAACCAGCTGAACAGTGCTACCCTGTTCAATTTATTTTCTCCCCCCCCCCCATTTATTTGCATCCTAAAGGTGCACCATGCATCAAACTGTTCCAGTTATGTGCCGCCGACCAGTAAAGCTGGTGTACGGCAAAAAGCAGAGAGAGGGGGAGAGTTTCATTTATACAAACTTTATACATCTACTAATGCTGAGTGGTAAATCTGCAGCATCCAATTATAGCTTCTCTTTCTGCATCCAATGCTGCTGTACTGACTCTCTGTCTCTCCGTGTCTCTTTCTCTCTCTTTTTCTCTCTCTCACACACAGACACACACGCACACGATCCTCTGAGTGGCAACACAATTGACTTTTACAAGTCCGTGTATCACTAAATGTCAGCCAGTCTCGGTTGCTATCGTGTTTAATTTTTAAAATGGTTATAAATATAATCCCTGCTCCCTCGTTTGCATTGCAGGCTCTCAGTGCCAATTAATGATTATACTGCTGTCCTGAACCAGAAGTTTAAATCACTTTCAGTGCTGCAGTATGCATGTATGCAGAGCCCCAGTTCAGCGTGCAGATGTGCCCTAATGAAAAAAGACCATCCAATAAAATCAGCACTTTTTTGTCAGTAAAATTATTTTTTTTAAATAATATTGTTAAGAAATGGTGCAAATCTACTGAGAACTGTGTAAAACACATAGGTGTGTGATATTTTTAAAGTGGGATTCCTGTGATAATCATTAGACTTCATGTTTTTGGCTTTAAAATTCCTATTCCAACACAACCCTTTTTGATGGGGTAAAGGTGGCAGGCTGTAGACTTTTATTGAATACATAAATCAACAGCAGTGCTTTTAAACAGCTGAATATGCTGTGCTAATGACCTTCACAAACTGACGCTGGAACACTGAGCGCAAGATCTTTTGCAGAACAAATCCCAGCGGCGCTCACATTTCAGTGCTGAACACTGCCCAGAAAGCTGCATTTTTATTTGAACATTTCTGAGGCTACTTCAGGGTAGGTTAGTATTCACAGTTTTTCAGATGTTTTTTTTTCCTAGGTGAGCGACTGGCACAAAATGTCAACTTTTCAGTGTGACTGACACATGAATCTGTCAGCTGAATAACTCCCAGGGACATGCTCATTCATGCTGAAGTATCAACACATGCTCACTTAGTTCATCTTGTCCTCCCAAACAAACACAACGGGGGGTCGCAGGATCAAAGGTCAAAGGAGCCACACAATAAACACGTACAAAAATAAACATGCATTGTGTGTACGTGTATATGTTGTGTCATCATTTTTTCATACTACCACGTTTTCTTTCTGAGGGACCAAATACACCTCACAGCACAATACATCTGGAGCTCAATACAAACTGAGTAATGCTCTGCACATCCCACTCACTGTTTTCCCCTCCTTTTCTTTTCCTTTACTTCTTCTCCTTTACTCTTGCCCGTCTGCTTCACATCTTCTCTCCTCGTTCTCCTCCTCCTCCCTTTCAGAATTTGTGTCTTTCCCCTTTCTCCCTTACCTCTTATTTATAAATCTGCTTATCTTGTACGGCCTCTCTCCCCCATTCTCCTCTTCTCCCTATGATTTTTGCTCAAGAAGCCATATTGGCAAAATAAGATAATCGCTGGAGCATACATACATACTGAAATACCATGTCAACCTACACTGAACAAGCACATTTATGCACATTTTGAATGATCTTACCCAGCCCTAGTCCTCCTGTTTCTTCCTCTCTCTTGTATACTCTATTTTTAACATTCTCACTTTATTCTTTATTCTCACTTTATCCCTCTTCCCTCCTTCCCAGTACATGAAAACCTGTCCCTGTTCCATGTATCTCTTCCTCCTTCTCTGTCTTCTTCCTGTCCTTCTTCCTGTCCTCCCTCTGCGTTTTCTTCCCCCTTTTATCTTTTCTCCCTTCCTTTGTTTCTCTCTCTCTTCTCCTTACCACAGGCATTGTTAACCTTGTCATGCTCTTGTAGGACACTCATCTTACATCACCACAGGTCAGACAACACGGGGTGCACACGCACGCGCGCACACACACACACACACACACAGAGAGACACACTCTTTCTTTGCATATGGCTTCATATGTTTTCTCCTCCCCTTTCTCACTCACACAGCTGGAAAGCCTTGTGTAATGAGCGCGGAATCTAGCAGCGACGCGTCATAGAGCCCAGGGTCATTTTTAGATATGGAAGTGCGTGTGTGTGCTTGTTTGAGAGAGACGTCTGGCAGTTTTATTCAAATGCAGTAATGTATGCATGGGCACATCTAGCTACACCACTGCCACATCAGCCGCCAGATGTGACTTGCTGCTCAAATTGAAGTCATAGCATGGCCCATCAGCCCACACAGAGAGAGCGTGCACTGCATCTCCTCTACATTAAGTTTGTTATAACAACTACAGTCTGCGGATCCTCACTGTGCCGTTTTGGCCTCCATAAATGAAGTAAAGTGAATGGTTGCTGGGAGGGACTCATAAATGCTGCTGCAAAATGGCCACAGATGGAAGCTGTCACATTAAGTAAAACAAGACCTTGCTACAGTTCACAAGCCCTGTTTAACTGAAGTGACATGGTGCAACTTACAACACCTGTCTGGCTCACACCATCAAGTTAAGTGATTAACAGGACATTCCTTGTGGATTTGGGAGAATGAAAGCTGTTTTGAAGAGCAGTATAACACACATTTGGTGAACATATTTAAAGAAATAGTTTGACATGTTTGGAAATATGCTTATTCACCCTCTTTTAAATGCGAAAAATATACCAATACCACATATGTCAGTTAAATATATAATGCTACAACCAGCAGCTGGTTAGCTCAGCTTAGCATAAAGACAAAAAATGGGGGAACAGTTAGCTTGGTAGTGAATTCCTGCACCCAGCCAATAAATAGCCCTGCACAGAACCCCAAATTAGCATTGTTACATTTCTGTTTGTGTATGAATTAAATAAGGAAGATATAATGAGCTGGTAGGAAGATTGTGTTACATTTAGACACAGCCAGGATAGCTATTTCCAGTCTTATGCTAAGTTAAGCTAACTGGCTGCTGGCTGTGGCCCCTGAATAATGTGAGGGCGGTGTTGTTCTGCTCATCTAATTCTGAGCAAGAAAGCGAATAATTTCCCAAAATATTGAATTATTGAAATGTTGAACACTATTTAGGTGTTTTCCCTCCAGAGCGTAGAACGTACAAAGTATCATACTAACAGAAACAAGGAAAATGTAAGGGGTGCACATATGGCCTCCTCACACTCCCCACATATTTGTAGTCATATAAGATGGACATATTTCAGTCAAGATAATAAGCTCTTGATATGCCTTGGTGACCACTACACTTGACTGCGGATAGGGAGGAGAGCAATGAACAGTGTCAGGGAGGAGGGAACAACATGTATCAGTCTTTTATCCCTATCATTATCATCATCATTATTATCAAGGTGAGCATCTACCAAGATTGATTCACCTTTATGACTGAGAGAAAGAAAAGGCTGGATTTATTTCTAGAGTTGACACTACAGATTTTTTTTCTGCTGCAAAGAGATGTAATATTGACGTATTCTTTCATGTAGCCACACGACTCAAACAGGATGACAGCTAGTTAAAAACAAAGGTTGCTGTATTGGAAAGACATGCTCTTGTAAGTCAACTTCCCAGCGCTAATGTGATGCCATGGAAATGTTTTCTTTTTTTTTACAGTGCCAGATGGGTTCAACATTTAAAACTTTCTAAAAAAAAACCTGGAATGAAATGAATACATTTGTCCTTGGCATTGCAACCATATTGATTGTAACAAAGGCTATCACAGTAATCCAATGTCCTTTCTACCTGTTCTGCCATTGCCGCATCATCCCTCTGGTGTAACAAAATATATTATTATTTTGTGATGATGAATTAGATATTGTAAATTGCTGCAGGGAAAATCAGTTTATTAGGTCACAGTACCTACCCACCAGGTAAATGAGCTTGACACTCGGTCGAAAAATTGAAAGTGCAGCATATGATCCATCCAAACTTCTTATGTGAATGAAAACAACAAAGAGTCTAAAGAATAACATGCAGATAGGTCGGTATTCTCCTTTAACATTGAAACACAACTGAGGACACTTTATGACGTACACTTTATGGAGCTACTTTTTTTTTTCATGTGTGATCTATTTTTATACCATGCTTTTAGTTTGTTTATTTGTCTTATGTTCTCTCTCTCTCTCTCTCTTTCTCTCTCTCTCTCTCTCTCTCTTTGCTGTGTGTGCGTGCGTGTATATGTGTGTGCGTGCAAGAAATGTACAAGATGGCAATCACCAGCAACAACGGAGAGAGGAAATGTTTGTTTGTGTAAACAGCTTCTGGTGTCTGACATCTGCAATCATACTCACACTGTTCATGCTGAGAGGACACACACACACACACATAGTTACAGAGTCATAGGTGTATAAAAAGAGAACTATGATAGAAATGCCCTTGATAGCCACTCTGCTTCTTGCGTCTGTATACAGGACCAGGAAGGCTGACCGAGTGATTCATTGCTATTATTACTAAGCGGACAATTAACTCGTATTAACTGTTATTGAAATGTAAATTAAAACTGGAGATGGTTGTCATTACTGGTGGTCTCTGCAACATTTTGTAACCATCAGTTACCATCATCTGTGTTTTGAATGTTATAATTTTTAGATCTGCATAATAAGATGTTGTGCATGTGAGGCCACTGGCGACAAATATCAAAATGAAATTACAAAAAATAAAACAAAATTTATTTTGTTTGTTTATATTTGTATCAGTCCACCTTCTTTTCTCCTTTTTCCCTTTTCTCCCTCTCAGCATATACTCATTCAAAAAAGATCCTCTCACAGTTTGTTTATGTGGGGGTGTAAATTATCTTTGGCCAAACTGAAATCTACTTGAAAAAGTAAAGTAAAGAAAGGCAATATTGGGAATAGAAAACCGATCCAATGTACTTACTGTTATTCAACACCACTGCACAAGCAACGAGCCTGATTTTTATTCAATTGCAACATAACTGTTGCAATTGAATAAACATATGAAACACATGATGAAAGTAGTTCATGATAACTATATTCCATTCAAATTACTTTATATGTCATCTGAAAAGCTTTTTACATATACAGTTGTAGATAATGTAGTCCTATTACTTGAATGGACATATTGTAGTAATAATAATAATCCTTGATTGGCGAATGATTGGACCAATGTTCCAGTTGAAGTACTTTATTATCGTATTTTTTAATAACTTTAATCATTACGGTATATATGTACCTGTTGTAACAGCAGTTGTATGCCAGGAACATGACATATAATGGGATCATTTGAAAGTGTAAATGTTAGTGCACTATTTAGCTACTACTGTGCTGTTATCATTTGAATCGGTTTATAACTCAGGCAGTTCTCTGTTCAGTGGGGAGCTAGATTTCTGAAATTCGACTACTTAACAGAATATGCTATTGATTATCTCTAATAAATGTGTAATTTAATTTTGACAATGAAAATCTCTCTAGCCTGGGGACTTCTTTAATTCTGCACTATCAGACATCAGCCTTTGCCCATGACTAAAGAGATATCGCTGGTGGTGTTAGCTCATAACCATATCCTCTTCCAGCACATTATATTCTCCACCAGTATTCGATCACTGCCTCAGGCAGGCGGGAGAAAAACAAGAGACATCTGATTGACAGAGAGGGAGAGAGCGAGGTGGAGTAGGAGAGAAGAGTGCGAGATAAGCAGTGACTCTAAAAGAGCAAGGAACAAACAAGAGGGAGTATGCATTTCCTGTCGCCTGTTGCGATATTGTCAGTGGAGAGTAGTAACGAAGCAGATCGTTTAGCCAAGGTGGCTCTCTAATTGTCTAGCTGACAGCAATTAGATGGTCACTTAAAGCGCTGCCCTCATTAGGTTACAGACGACTCACGGCAGGAGGAGACACTGCAAGTGTGTCTTGAACTATGGGGCAGGGCACAAAACTGTTGGACTGCCAAGGTGACTTCCAATGGGTTACCATATGTCACACTAATTAATGAGCCTAGGTCTTTGGGTGACAGAACTTCTCATTTGGCTGCTTGTTTGGTTAGGTTAATGGGCTAATCAGCAGATTACTCACCTGTTTAAGTGGGAATGGAGAGATGTGAGAGAGGCTAGTTAAAGGTCCATGAGGTCCTCACCACTCTCATCCAGTAGCAAGGGCTGTCTAGTCAAGTCCAGTTAAGTCTGCATCAGATCACTGCACAGTCTGAGTCCTTTACCAGTGTGCAGCTCCAGTTCAGGCTCCACTGGGTCCAGGTTTATTCAGGTCTGTCCGGGTAAAACCAGTTCAGTTGAAGTTTCCTTACGTACTAAGTGCTTTTTGGAAACAGACTTCTGAGTGAAAGATAACAAGGTCCAGGCAAGGTTATCCAGCCCCAGTTCAGCCCAGTTGGGATCAGCTCCGCTCAGTTTAGTTAAGCAGCACTGAATTATTCCACGTCGATTAATAAAGTGGAGCCACTTAGAGCCAGCCGTATGTTTACTTGCAGAAACAGTGAGCCATTAGTGTTTGAGTGTTTAACATACAGTATGTTCATATGCAAAAAAAACAGACCCATCCACATGCTTTTTCTGTGATATTATTCCCTTTCTGTTTGTGCAGTCTAACATATTGTATATCCAGGTTGAGTGTGATTATCAATGCATCCAACTTTTACTAGTTAGCCATTTCATTTTCGGTCTGTCTGTTGTTTCCATCCACTCGGTATTTGTCCGTGTATGTTGACGCTGCTCCAGACGGTGAGAAGTTCATTCACATTTTCTGTTGACACATATCCATATGCCTCTTTATGTTGCTTTTGAAATGATCTATGCCCACTGTATCCACTTCCACACCGATACTGATGTTTTAAAGTGGAACATTTTGCGTCCAGTCTGTGCCGTTCCATTACAAAGTAATTAAGATGATCACACCGATAGCTGGATCTTGCCGCAACTGGCCAACAGACATTGGGTCATAACACGGTCGTCCATTCCAGACATGAGAACCAAGATTAGCAGTTAAAAGTAAACAGTACAGATCTATAACCCCATGATTTTCATGGAAACAAAGTAATGGGTACAGTAAACAGGAGATACAGGAGAGGAGCCATAGGGCATCTTTTCTTCAACGTTTTCACCAGCTTCTCCCTGGAGGTGACGTTCGTTCTCCACATCTGCCACTCAAAACAACAACATCAGGGTTCTGGAAAAACAGGAGAGCAAGAACACAAAGGTTTGAAAGCAGAACATTAAAGACACTGTATTATATTTAGAATAAGGGGTTAAAACAACAATTAAGAAATAAGGGATCTGGAGCAGAACATCAGGTCTTGACAAAGGGATAGAAAACCAAGGTTCTGGGAACAAAATAGTTAAAACACAGCAGAGGTCTAGAAAACGCAACAAGATCTGGAATACACCAATTTCCACAGCAGTTCTCACTGCCCTAATATGCTGGAAAAGCACTATGTAACTTTAAGTGGCTTTAATTTCTGCTGTTCGTTGTCTTGACTTGACTTAATCCTACCTACAGGCCTGATTTATAAAATACTCTGAGGAGGCAGTTTTATTTGTTTTCATAACTTCAGTCGTGACTTCAAAGTTTTAAAAAAGCTAATATTCACAGAGAAATCATTTGTATTTTTTTCCCCGAGTTTATTATCCCCTTAGTGGAAGCTGAAGAAAATGAAACAATATGAAACTGGAGGAAGTAAAGGTTTAAATGTCATGTTTCTTTCCCTGACTTTGTGGTAACATTAGACACGTCTCAGAGCCAGACAAGTGAAAAAGACAAGGCTCACAATTCAGTATTTTTCGACTAGTTTTGTCAGGTTTCTTTTTGGTTGAAAAATTGAAATGGCTTGTTTGGCATCATACTCAAATGCCAATGAAAGCATTAAGTTGCATGTGTATTTGCAACTAATGGAAACAATGTAATACGTGATGTAATATCCGCTGACTTCTAACAAAGCAAAAAGGTTTTCATATGTCCCATGTATTAACGAGTTAATGTCTTAGACTCTCTTTCTATTTTTGTGAGAAGTGTGTGAGAGACTGCTGGTAGATATAACAAATGCGATTGCCTGCATAAGGGAGGTCTGCTGACAAGGAAAAGCAAAGAAGTGTGATTGCTTGGAGAGTGATGAAGCTGTACTTCCTGTGGTCGTATATTGCCACAGCTGTTATTTGTAATGTGTATGTTTGTCAGGAGAGCATTTCGTAACTGTATTTGTCAGGAGGAATATTTCTTAACAGCACTTATGTACAGCCAGTGCTTATTGTGTCAGTTTAGGAATAAAGCAGAGTCTTCTTAATGCCTCAGTCTGTATTCATCCATCACAACCACTGCACATCTCCACTGTCTTTTCCTCCATCATCCTTCACTCCTCCCCCCTCTTCTTCTCCATCACTCTTTATACCATGCAGATGGATGAAGGAGATGGAGCAATACAAAGGAGGAGAGAGAAGCCAGTATGTGCAGACGATAACGCAGTGTGAGTGGCGAGGAGATGGATAGGAAGGACGGAATGAAAAAATTACTGCACAGAAAAAAGGTGTTATAAATTTAAAGCAGACAGGGAAAGGTAATATGGGATTACAAATAAACAGAATTTGCAAATAGAGCATTAGAGAAAAAGGATGTGCCAGCATAAAGGAGCATAAATGGATGGAACGGAGAAAAAAGATATAGGGAAAATTAAACAAATAATTAGATTTATACCGAAATAATCAATTGAGATAGAAAGATAGGGAAAGTAGACGAATATTTCATGTGTCAGGTGACACATTCAGATTGCTTGTTTTATGTGATTTGAAATGCTGGGATGAGGGAATGCTGATTTGCCTTTCTTAAAAAGATAAATTATCAATTTATTTTCAAAATTTAATTCATGTCAGCTAATCAATTAATCAACTTATTTTTGCAGCTCTAAAAAGAAAAATTGCTGTTGTGATGTTAAAATTCTATTTTGCTTCATTGCATTAGGATGGAGACAGGAATCTCAAGGAGGGAAGTCTTAAAACCTCAGCACACAAAACCCAAGTAACACAATATGTTTATCATTATGTCTGTGAACTGACCTGACCAAAAAACAAGAACCTCCAAAAGAAAGGGTCACATTGAAGCATGCTACACAGGAGTGAGGCTGCAGTAGGGTAAGACAGGTGAGGAGAAGTGACACAGGGTGAGAGAAAGGGGGAAACTGTAGGAAGGCTACAGGAACAAATTTCAGGGAGTGCTTGAGTTTTAAGTGCCATTCATTACTCTGTGTGTGGTGTTGGTGCGCTCCCTTTGTGAGGCCAAGAGACCCTCAGATCTTAAAGTCTCTCCATTCGACACTATGAAGCCGCCTGCCATCTGCTGCTGGAGGCGTCCAAGAGAAAGAAAGAGAGAGAGGGTACAGATGGAGAAAAAGAGACGGAAACAGAGCCAGAAACAGCAAAAGAGTGAGAGAGACAAGGAGAGAAACAATAAGAAACAGAGAAAAACATTGATACAGATGCACCAAGACGGCAACAAAAAAATGGGGAGGGGGGGAGGAAGCAAAGACTTTCGGGACAGTCAGAAAGCTGGTAAAGATGAGAGAAAGTGACAGAGAGTGCCTTTGAAACACAGCTGGAGGGGGAGAGAGAGGGAGATTCCGAGAGAAGAATTCAGGGAGACAGACGGCGGTGAAGAATGAGGCCGGGCATACAGGATGACACTGAAAGGAGTGATGATAGATTAAAATACACGGAGGACAGACAGGCTACAGGGTCATGAATGGGCCATGCAGAGGACACACTCTTGCACTTCACACAGTCACACACACCCTTGTGTTGTCCTCGACTATCTTTCTATCTGGCCTAACCTTGTGGGAGCACTTGCACTGGCTCAAGGCAGTTAAACCTTGTACATAACATACACAGACCTGCAGGGATTTGGTACCTGACCCTGAGCTTACAGACACACACACAAACACTTGTTTAAGTCACTGTAAGGACAATGCATTGACTTAAAAGTACATTTACATTTACTTTACAACTTTATCCATGCCCTAAAGTTAACCTAAAGGTCCAAACCCGACAAAAACAATAGTTTACCTTGTGGGGGACAAGTTTTGTTTCCCCACAATGTGATTGTGTCAAAAGATTTATGTTCCCACAAGTTGATTAATACATCACACTGAGTGTTTGGTTGGCTGTTCTTGAACTAATAGCACTTTGCTTGACATAATCATAATATGTTTGTGTCAAGCATATAATTACTGCTAATCCAGGGAGAAAATTCCCCACTTAGTATTCAGGTTAAAGAGCTACTTCTGAATCCACACGCAGCATCCTGTCACAAGCTCGATCTCAAGTTCCAAGGTGACACCATGAGTGCCAAAGTGTTTTCTACTGTGTATTTGTTTATTGATGTATTCATTTCTAATAAAAGGATAGGTTCAGACTTTTTTCCTGTTTATTTTAATACAATACTCACATACCCCATACGTACAAGTTATTGCTGTGGATTTCCTCCTAGCGCAACTGTACTATAAAGGATGAGGGAAAAAATCCACAGTCCTCTTTCAATGCCAAAATGCATTGAAAGGTTCAGCAGGTTTTGGCAGTCTGAGTTAGCGAGATCAATTGAGTATCTGCTGTTTAGTAGGATTTTTGTCCTACGGTGTCTCGTCCCTGAGCCATGGTAGACGTTTACAGTAGAACCACAAAGACAGAATTAAATATGAAAGAAAAACACCTCAACTCTGAAAGACATCCACTTGATTTGTCTAATGTAGACTGCTGAAAACTCATATTGACTTCAGTTTCAGAAGGAGGAATGTCAATTTTGTCTCCCCTTTCTTACATTCTGGGTAAAGGTTTTAGTATGTGATTACAAAAATGAATAGCTCTTTCAATATGAGTCTCTCGTGTTCAGACAAATAATAAAAATATCTAAGGCAAAATGGCAAATAAAAGGCTATTTTTCTTTTTTGTTTAAGTCAAGAAGCACATTTAAAAGTAATATTTTTATAGAATAATTTAACAATGGCATTTACACTTCAAAAATAACAAATTCAAAATTATGTATCCAGTTCATACATATGTATGAGAACAAAACTGTCAAACAGTCAAAAAGGCTAACAAACAAAAGGACCACAATACACCTGTTTTTTCATGTTGGGTCACAGTTTTGACAACCGTGTGCTTTTAACGGGGTCTCTCTGTGTATCTGTCAGTTGTTCTGTTCCTCAGGCATTCTGAGTCACTGCAGCTCTCTCTGATCAGATCAATGTTGCCTTTCTCTGCAATGCAGCAACCAGTGAAACACATCACAGGCACATCTACACCCTCAGAAACCCCCAACAGCCTTTGTACAAACACAGAGAGTATTATCCCTCATTGTAGGTTGCCCTCAAAGTGCCAATGAACCTGGAATCAAAGAAAGGAAACAAAGAACACAAAGGCCAGCGGTAACTTTTCTTCCTGGGTCCAAACAAAAACTATAATAATTGTCTTGTTGGAGTCTGAGATGCTCTTTTGAAGCCTCTTTTGACTGACACACTTCAGTAGATGAAGTTAGAGCTGTTAATTAGACCTGCAGGGGCAATGTTTAAGTTTGTGCATATGGTGGCACCTCAATGCTACAACAAATTCAAGTTCTTTATCCCAGTTTGCAAAAGTCTAGCTTGTTACAGTCTTAATGAACACTCCTCAACTCCAATTTGGCCATCAACCTCTCAGAACACTTGCTGAACTTCATCTGCACAAACTTCCACTTATGTAGCTTCAGAGATGAAGAAAACAACTAGGTTTTGAGCCACTTAATATCTAGAGTAGGCAATTACTTAATTGCAACTCTTCTTTCAAACAATAATTGTAGACAGCAGTGTGAGCAATGTCCAGCGCACCGAATTGTGATACAAACCTGAGACTGAATACTGATCCAGCAGAGTTCATGAAGGTGAAAACTTTCCCTGAACTTGCTGGCTAAGCTGCTGCGTGCTGCACAGATCTCTCGTCTCCTCCCTGCTATCAACGTGGGGCTCTATGATACCTCATTTCAACCCATTCAGGGAGGCCAATTGAATGACATATCAGCCGCTGATAAGGTATTTCCACTCAGCTATTTAAGCCACTCATGTGAAATGGTGTCTCCATTTAATCATTCTAATGAAACCACAATTTCCTGAGTGGATTAGTGTTAAAGGGGAAGTGCACTGGAGTGGGCTTAGTACAGGGAACATCTACCCATAAAGAAAATTCACATGCTCTTGTGGATTCCATATCATCATAGCACTATTGGGCATTTCAAGCCATCTTTGTGAGCATGTGCAAGAGGCTTCAAAAGTTTAAATCGAGAGAACCGGGGCCTGATTGCATAACAAGTAGGTTTCACTTAATAGCTATTTCAGGCAGTGACTTACATAAAAACAATTTCCCATCAGTATCTTGCATGTTAAGGAAGAAGTATATCACAATATTACAATTGTGCAGCATTGTGCTTTCACTGCCATGTTTTTACACTACTAGAATAATACTGTAAATGCACCATGACAATAAATAAATAAAGTATTGCGACTGTAGAGAAACAAATGTCTCTATCACTCTCTGTCTCTTTCTTGCCAATCGTCTACCTTTCTGACAACTATTCTATCAGTAAGCCAGTAACCACTTCTGTAGCAACTAGAAATACTGCTGGCACAAGAAGTTGATCCATGAACAGACAACAGAGGAATAAGATCAAGAGACACTGAATGGAAACCTAAAGCTCAAGTAGTATTAATAGTTCTGAAGCTGGAAATTAACCAATTTCAGTGCTACAAATTGGGTTGTGACTGTGCTCAACTTTAGCCTGTCATTTACACTCACTGGATCATCTTCAGAAATTACTTTTTTGTAACAGCACAGATGTGGGTTTCCTTGGAATTTGTTGTTTGTTGGAGTCAGAGAGGCATGTTTTCATCTCAGATCTTGGCTACACTTCCCAAGGTAATCCAGCCTTCTTTTGGTTTGGACCATCATGTATAAAAAATCATTAAACCTGTTTTTGAGGCATTTTATTAATGTTTTCTTTTCCTTCCCTTTTCTGTGTATTTTAAGCTTTTTAATAATTCTGAAAAACTGTATATCAATAAGCTTTACTTACAGCCACTGGCTCTTGCTGTGTGTTTGTACTGCCATTACCAGTATGCCTCTTACCCCCAACAGACTGCGTTTACTGGTTGGGTTGATTTCTGCCTCCACTATCACAGCCTTCTGTTCTTACAGTTCCTTTAACCACTGTATATACATTAATAATAGTTGTGACTGCATTAGTTGTCTTGTCTCTTATGCATAGTATATTTCTCGTAAATTCTAAGAATCTGCCGGATTCTGCTTTGTTACCCCTGGAGGGGTTCAGTTACACTCCAGCTGAATCAAAATCAAGTTGCTTGGATTTATATTGAGAGCACCCTAGGGGGCAAAATCTGAAGTGTATACAGCTGTGCAAACATTCATACATACGGTATAGTGTAGGTTAAAGCCTGAACAGCTTACAGTGGTGTCAAAATGTATTGTTGTTAACTCATATTTATTAAAATGTTATTTATTATCTTTTTTACTGGGAAAAATGTATAAAAATAAAAGATTCACAGAACAGATGCACTGAAGCGGTTGTGTAATGCCTGTCGCTTGTATAAACCTCTCCTGAGACTCAACATGATCTTTAACACCGTGTAAAACGTAAAAAGCCACATCCATTTTTAAAGAAAAGCTGCAAATTTTAACTTTAATTTAGTTTTTATAGAGGGGCAAATGAGGGTCTTTGGATGCATCTCAATCTGGTAATGAGTTTGAGCCAAACTTCAATAGCCTTTCCTTTGCACTGAAGTAACTTTCCTTTTTCACTCTTAAGTGCTGTGGTTGTTTCGTTCCTAATGGCAAACAAGCCTTCTCAGGGTGCTTAAAGTCTAATAGTTTGTAGCACACTAATGGAGGGCACACAAGGAACGCTAACCTGAATAATGTTAGATGTGGTGTGATGGGTGATCCCACCTGCATTACCAAACCCCTTTCTCCTCCGATACCAACCCACAAAGTTTTTCTTTTGCCACTGACACAGTCTTACTAACTTTGCTTCTTTTTTTTTTTTAAATGCCCAGAAAGTGCAGCTTCTGGCAACAAGGTAACAGCATCAGACTCAACTCACTTGGGCAATCAAAATAAAGTCAGTAGTTTCTTGAACTCCTTAACTCAAAGGCTTTGAAGCCCTTGAGTTAACATGTACCATCTTCCATTGTTCAGAAATGAAGCCTGGTAATTGGCAAGAGCAGAAAACAGAAATCAATGAGCTTATAGGATGTAAGGTTATACATTAATTCCACTAGACTGTAGGGAGGTTAACTGAAGATTTTTTGTTTCATGTAAGAAAACAAAACAAAAAAAAACGTATTTCTTATTCAGAGTGAGAGAAGCTATGATCTTATTTGTCAACAGTCATAGAGAAGAGAGTTAACTACATCTTTAGATGCTACTTCATCTCTGCAGACAGAAAGTTGAACACGTGTCCCACCCTCCGTCTCTCTTACTATCTTCCCAGTGCACAAGGTTGGCATCTCTCTTATTCATTTTCTCGTTCACACTCACTCAGTTTCTCACTGTTCCACTCTCCGTTATTATCTTGCTCAATTTCACACCCTCAATTGCACATTGTCTATTTCTCATCCTCGATCTCTTTCTGTTTGACTGTTTCTTTTTTCTTCTATCCTTCTTCGCATGTTTCCCCCCCTTCTCTTTTCTGTCAACTTCTTTTTGTCTTTCTTTCCACCTCTCTGAAATGCTTCCTCCTTGTTCTGCTGCTTGCCTCCTCTATGTCTATCTTTGTCTCTCTATCCCTATTTGTCTCTGTACTACCTGCCGGTTCCATGGGGGAGGTGGGCTCTTTGGCGACAGATGGCGGTCTGCTTTTCATCTCAATGGCAACCCTGGAGGAGAAGCGGGTCTTGGTGGGCGAAAGCAACTCCTCATTGGCCAATGAGGAGTCAGTCCTTGTCATTATGCTGCGTCCACCGCTCTCCTCCTCGACCAATGCCACAGTGTCTCTGTTGCTAGGCGACATGGCCCTGGACGGCGCTAGGGCTTGGTCGTCCTGACTGTCGGGCATTTTTGAGGCAGAGCGAGGGAGAACTTGGACCTGTCCGCCTCCTCCTTGTCCGTTGCTTTGCGTCCTTGCCGCATTACCTGCAATTCCTGCTTTTCCGTGGCCTGCCCCTTGGTTGCTGTAAACCTTGTATCGTATCATCAAGATGATAATAAAAACCAGCACAGAGGCAACAATTATCCCTCCAATGATGATGATCATAGTACCACCCAGGAAGTGGCTGTGCAATGCTTGGCACTGGCTGAACTCTGTATCTGTGGTGAATGAGAGACAGCCCAAAGGACGCGTTGCAGTCAGTGATGTGGTGACATCGTCAAACACGGCCAGGACACAAAGATCGTAGTTGCGTCCAGCAGCGAGGTCCCGCACCAGGAAGTCGTTGCTGCTGGATGGAATCATCCTGCCAAAGCAAAGAAACAAAGATATAAGTGTCAGGCAAAGTAATAACTTTCTTTGACAACTTATCTACTTAATACTGAATGTTTCCAGAGCCGTTTTCTTTTATTCTCCTCCCTTTGATTTATATTTTCCTCAGCATTTCTTGATGTATAAACACAGAGTTTAAATGAATGAACTTGATTTGTCTTGAAGAGTAATGCAACACCAGTCTGAAAAGCAGCGTGTTGCTGCCCTTTCTGTTTGAACGTTTCAGGTCTGTTTCACCTCTGGTCACACCTAGCATCACTGGAGTTCACCTGTACTTCCCTGCAGCAAGGTGAGAAGTTAAACCACTGGAGGTCAGCAAAGACAAGGTTTTCTGGGGGGGGTGGTAAATTACTCTGTGAAGACGTTTTATTGTGTGACAGGGAAAGACAAAGGAATGACACGAGTGGTCATTGCGAGGCCTGCTAAATTATTTCCCAGTTTCTTGCCACAATGCTTTCAGTGACATTGTAATGTGGGGCTACTCCCAAAGAAGCCAGATTGATTAACCACTGGCATGGGACTGAAACAGAAAGCCAAAATATGTGCCAACACAAACCTGCATTGCCCATCCACTGCTACACTGTAACAATCCAACAAGCAATGCAGAGTCATATAACAAAAAAAAAAAACATCCTTTCCCAAAATGATTTATGATTACATCTGCTCGTATTGCTTCCTTGTATTCTGTTGTGTGCTGTTATATGGAAGCTGCAGCGGTGACACATGCACTATCATCATATATTTCCATGCAGCGCTTGCCCGTGGCACAGCAGCCACCTCATCGTTCTTATTTCCCCACAGAGTTAGAATTCATAAGCCTGACACACAGACTCACATAGATCCATCCCCCACAGCTGCTGAAATTATTCTCTGATTAAACACATTCCTGATTCTTACCATTGTCAATCTATCTCAGTCTTTCCCAAGGCAAGCACTGTGGGTCTAGTTTACCTATCCGGTATACTACGGGAGTGTGTGTGTATGTGGGTGGGGGGTCACCTGGGTAAACAAGAGCAATGCATTTTCTATGCTTACCTTAGTTTTGCTTTTTCTCTCCTTGTCTCTCTGCTTTCTCTAGGGGTCTTCAGTAACTAGCGAGGTTGTCAAACACCCAGATGTAATTGCTACATTTTATCTAAATCATATTTCCCTTCTGCTTCATTCACATTTTCTCAAATATACTCCAATGTCTCTCTTCTGCCTATATCCCTCCCTCCCCCATAAATGTATTTCCACCTCTGCAATGAGACAGACAGGCTTTGCAGGTTAGTCAGAGTAAAATAGAACTGATGCGGTGTGTATGTATGTGTGTGAGAGAGAGAGCCAGTGGGCAGCAGGGTGTAGTCTCAGTGCCAAGCTCATCGATGGCATTGAACCTCCACCAGGAAGTATATCTTGGCAGATAGCGCTCTGTGTGTGTGTGTGTGTGACCTTGTGTGGTTGGGAAGTCTGGTGTGAAAGGATCCCTGGACTGAGTTGTTATTAGGAATCGAACCAAGAAGCTTAAACTGTCCTGATTTCTTGCTGAAGGGTATCAGCATGATTTGAGAGCAGACGATTGGGGTATTTCAAAAGGGATCTTGAAGGATGAAAGAAATCACAGAAAACAGAACCTCTGTCCACCTTTATTAAACTTCAAAATTATTACAGACTGGGAGGTCTCTTAAATGTGTTTGAACAAAATGATACCATGGTTGTTGGTCTCTCTTCTCATCTTTGCGGCAAGACAAACTATCAAAGTCTGTTAGGGGAGAAACTTCGGGGAAATCATTGGGAGACCAATCCTGGCAGTGTTCTTCAGTGTAATCCACAAAGCACATGTGGGCTTCTAATCTGATATCTGCAGTCTGACACACTGCTTTCTATTTTAACAAGTGACTTACTGCTTAAACGTTTGCCATATTTCTGCTGTTTGTGAAAACATGATTCTCAATTGAGGTGTGTAAAACCGTCCAAATAATCTGACTGAAAACACAGTTAAATTGTCATGGAAACAGAGGGAGCAACGTTCGACAATGATGCTAACTGTTACTCACTTCACAATATGCATACAGTTGTTGTCAGTAATTAAGGACACATAATGAAGTTTAAAGTGATGAATATTCTTTAGTAATTAGCATAATGGTAATTCCTTTAAAATAAACACTAATATGCACTAATGATAGGACCCCATCACTTCAGAAAGTGTGAATACACCAGAGAGGGTAGTGTGATGTATTATCTTGCCAATATATAACATGAGAGATGAGCTAATGAAAGAGCCCCAGTGTGCAATGAACTGTATTCTTAGATAGTACAAGACATTTTCTACTTTTTTGAGATTTGCTGTCAGTTGGTTTTGTTTCAGTAAGCTCTTTGTCATATTGATTTGATTAGTTCTGTTCAATCTCATAGATGACTAGGCTACACTGAACAAAATGTGACGGTTACATATTTCTCTGGGCACACAAACACAAGCAAAGGAAACTAAGTATGTGACTTTAAGGGAAACCGGTAAAATAGTCCCTTGTCTTGCCTAAGGATGTGTGTGACTTAATATGCATTTGTTATTGATCAATCTGCAAAACAATACATTCTGCAACAACAATGTATTAATGGCATAAAAAAATGAATGATGAATCTGGGTAAAGCCCAGACATGCAGTTTCTGAGAACTAAGCACCCAACGAGCCCAATTTGAGGGATGCTGATGATTCATTTTCATTTAATATAAAACAGGGTTTTACCAAGAATATTATTTTTAATAGTATAGTATATATATCATTGCCAATAGGTATCCACCTCACCTCCTCACCTTGCTCACATTGGCTAGGAGTGTCTACTCTTGGCATAAATCTGTAAACCTCACACACCACTGGACTTGATCAGGACCAGATGACAGGTCATAAATATCAATTATGTTATCACTGAAGCAGCTCAGATCAATCTAATCCAACGAGATTGGGTGAGACTAAATCAGCGAACCCCTTCACGCTACCCAGATTATCTTTGCCAACCATCAGCGTCGCCTCCAAATACAATTCCTCCTGTGATTGTCAAGAAGGACAAATCTGGTGAAAATCAGCATGGAAATCCCCCCCGGTGTGCCCCCTGCCTAAAAGTGCTCTGTTCTTAATAGGAATCAAACAAGGAAACTTCCACTGCCCTGAGGCTTTGCTACAAGGCAGCTGCACATGAATGAGTGGGTGGGATGAGGTGGAGAAAATTCTGGGGGGAGGGTATTATTAAATCATAAATACCACCTCCATCTGCCTTGTTAAACTTTGAGTAAGATTTAATGCTTTAATGCCAAATTACATTTGTGTACATGTATTTTTCCTTTTTTTTCTAGAGAGAAAAAGGGGCCAGCTACAGAACAACCTCCGAGCAATAGAGGATTGAATGTTTTGCTTAATGACACTTCAACAGAGTGGGTGTTTGCCGACACAGGAGAGTGAACCTGGACCTTCCACTTAAAGGATGGTTTACGTTGTTAGAAGACGTTTAAAAAAAGTTATCGCATGATTACAGCTGATTTCATATCTAATGAAATCAGCATATGGCATTTAATTTGCTCATTGGCCATCATCTGTTTGTGTTTTCTACATCCACAGTTATACAGATGTGTGAGGACTGAACCAGTCAATAATTAGCTGTGGCTTGGAGTTTGGGGTCTTGTGCAAGTGTGTCATGACTTTAAAAAAAGGACAAGGACTGCTGGGCAAAGAAGAAATGGTTCAGCAAGCCCATTTGACACCGCAATCATACTGGATGATTTATTCAGTTAATGGGTTCAGCCACGGACACACATACACACACACACACACACACACACACACACACACACACACACACACACAAACACACTCCGAGAGAGTTAAACAGCTTAATGGATTCCTTTCCTCCACAATTCAAAGACACACAGCTACTGAGCAAAACTAATGGTTTGTACGACTCTGCTGCTCTCACACACACGCCGCACAAACAGATCAACAGTCAGTTGTGTTTTGTCACTCCTCGGTTTATCCTCACACCCACAGGCACACATGCGAGCGTGCGCCCACACACGGCTAAAGGACTGCAAGACACACTTTAACACACAAACAGATAAACTATGTCATCTTTGATTTGAACAGATTAGTACACGGCATGTGATCTGGCTACGTGTACACATGCACAAAAATACTGCAGCCATGACAATAGCTGGATTAATGTGTTTAAGTGATTGTGTAAGCTGACAACTCCTCGAAATAATCACCCCCTTCCCCAATTTTATATATTTCTGTAACATGACTAAGTGTGTCTTCACATGATCACTGGTAAAAGTGTTGCATTAGTACAAGTGGCCATTGCTTTCCTATGGAGATAGCAATAACACCATCCATTGAGGCACCACTATTTTGGGCAGTGAACACTGCAACAATGTAAACTTTTAACCCCATTTGCTGCTTATCTTTCAAAATATGTCTGATCAGATTGTGATGGCCAAGATGCTAAAACAGATTTGTTTTTCCATTTTTGTCACAATCAGGTTTTACCCAGTTACACCCATAAATCTGCACTGCTAAATCAAGTTCATGATCCAACGCTGGTTATAGAATATTACAACATAAAAGACATGACAGAGACATCTCAAATTGTGCAAAAAATTGTCCACAGATGGACTTCAGCCTAAACAGTTGACGGAACATACATAAAATATAATTTGTCATAAAATGGAATGTAAATTATATGCTGTGTACAACAGTTGGGGATACAGTAGATCATATGTGGATATCCATTTAAGTACCTGAAGTAAGGGAAGACAAAAGTTGCATAAGAGCATTCTAAAACTGTATGAAATATGCATTACATTTGAGTAAACTGTACCTGAAAATTGCACATTGGATGAGTCATGCAACATTACACACATACACACTGCTGTTGTGTGACTGGAGACGACAAATGGAAAAAGCAACTGTCCTGTTGCCTTAGGACAGCTATAGGAATTCAATAAAATGAATGTGAAAACCTAAGCTGCTGTGGATATCAGTAAGAGTAATCCCCTTAAAATAGTACAGTACACAGTTTTGTGTGAGGTGGACAAAACCTGCCCATAATTCAATACACCCACTACAAGTGTATAAATGCTGTAACCTTTGTTTCAAATCATTTGATTAAAAGTAGAGTAGGTCTTTCTCAGTCTTGTTTGTATTGCTTATAACAATGTTGACATTGTTCTATTTATTAGTGGAATAGCGTGAAACCTTTAAAAGGAACAGGTGTTTCATCGTCCGCATGCTTGTGCCAGAACAGGGACATCCTTGTATATAAAACTCTACAGGATAGCTGTACTATAATATTAATATTATACATACACTTGCACATTTTTTGCTGGGCATGTCAAAACAGGTTATAAGGAATTGCCATCTTAATCATTTAAGAATTTAGAGCATTTTCTTATGTGTTTCTATATTGTAACAATGTATGGTTAAGTATTTGCATTCTTCCTCAGCTCCTTCTCTTATTTCGCACAATGAGCTCCATGGACTTACACTTACTTGTTTTTCTCTGAACAGTTTACTCCTTGGTCTTGGTGTTTAATAAACCATGTTAATACAAATTGCACCAGAGATCAATCTGTCACAGCATGTACTCTCTTAAATATACTAAATAGCTGTGGTAATGTTGCTATCTTTGTATATAGTTTAGGTGTGATCTGCTTCAGATGAAATAGTTTGGAGCCTTCATTCTCCTTGCAACCATCAGGCCTATTTTCCCACATATCTCTACATTTTAACAGATCATTTATATTGACATGCCCCCCATCCGTTCATCAGCTCTCCTTTCATGGCTTTTCATCTCTAACTACTTTCAACACCACTGCAATCGAAGACTGGTAATTACTGTCTGACTGTCATTTCCCCAGGTTATTCCTCGCCTGTGTGCCTCAAAGCACAACTTAACTGCGCAATTCACCATCTTAACTGCTTGATAACAGAAATGGACAATCCCAGAGAGAATAGAACAGCATTTGCATACTAGATAGATAGATAGATAGATAGATAGATAGATAGATAGATAGATAGATAGATAGATAGATAGATAGATAGATAGATAGATAGATAGATAGATAGATAGATAGATAGATAGA
>JAVQJL010061007.1:0-19341 GCA_036024295.1 Nannoperca obscura | reverse complement strand
GCAGAGGATCCCCAAATCCAGGTGTGGAAAACTTGTTGCATCATTCCCAAGAAGACTCATGGCTGTACGAGCTCAAAAGGGGGCTTCTACTCAATACTGAGGAAAGGGTCTGAATACTTATGACCACGTGATATTTCAGTTTTTCTTTTTTAATACATTTGCAAAAATTTCTACATTTCAGTTTTTTTTCTGTCAAGATAGGGTGCTGAGTGTACATTAATGAGGAATAAAATGAACATTTTTGATTTTAGCAAATGGCTGCAATAAAACAGAGTGAAAAAGTTAAAGGGGTCTGAATACTTTCCGTACCCACTGTATTTCAGAACAATGAGACCAGTGATATGACTGGCTGAGTGTGTAATTACTAATACCCTGTCCCGGATACGTTTGGAGACGCCCACACAGTCCATGCGTCCCAGACATACAGCAGTGCACTTGCTGTTGCACCATTAAAATAAAGATTAAAAAAAAGAGTCTATAGCTGCTGTTTAGGCACCACAGTGCTTGTGCTACATGCTCAAATCAGTGTGCTATAAGGCTCACAATGGCAATCCTAATATGTTGTTTAAATGGTTATAATGTTCAACAACTTAGCTTTGTCATTATTTTTTTATATTTCATGGATTCATTTAATCAATTCAGTTATTTATTAGTTAATCCTAAAAAAAAATCAAAAGATGAACCTATAATGAAAATAATCCTCAGTTGCAGTCCTATGAGAGCGGCACATGAAAAGGATAAAAAGAGACGGAGGAACAGGAAGTCGGATAAAAAGACAGATGGAACAGGTTGCCAGCCAGCAAGCTCGCCATACTGTTGTGTCTCCTCATATAACTCATCACAAGGCACATCCCTCTTTTCGCTTTCTTCATCAAGACTAGGTCTCTCACTGACCTTGCCACAACATTTAACTAAAGCTTTTCTTAGAGGACACAATTTAACAAAACTTTTCCAGCGTATTTGTTTGCTCCTGTTTTTATAAGAGGATAAACAGGACTGTAAATATGGGTCAGCCCTGCTGGAAAGAAGACTTTCAATTGCATTGGAAGTATTGATGCACAATCTGGCTGCAAAGAAGGCCCCTGAAAAACTCTTTCATCAAAATAACTACCTTAGATCAAAAGATTTTTTGATTTTTAACATTTTTCAGTTCACACTGTTGATCAGTGTATATAATGTACTGTTCTATATATATATAAATAACAGTTGGCTAATGTAAGACAGTGTATGTCTTGCATTAGCCATGTTATCAGAAGTATTTTTGTCTGGTGTACTTTACTACACTGTCTCTGAGCAAAGGCTCTGTTAAATCAGACTGCCTTGTCATATTATAAGGCATGCTCCATTATGTTGGAAGACATAATTAACTAATTAGGAATGCTCTGTTCTTTGCCACAAAGTCCTGGCTCGCAGCACTGGGCCACTGACTACACTGGTCAGGTAATGAGCTGATCTGGCAACATAGGAGACCTTGTATGCTGCCAGAGGGCACGCCTAGCTAAGACCTCCATACTGGAGACGTGTTCCTTCAACACATAATGTGGCATGTGGCAAGGTTCGCTGCACTGCCCCCACCGCAAAGCACTGATCACTCAGTGTTAATGAATCAATCAATTTCTCCTAGATAAATCATAGTGAACACCTCGCACCGCAGACTGTCACCATGATGAATTCCTTCATTTCATGTAATAAGCTGGCTGGGAAGTGATTTATCCCTGGCGCGCATGTGGCTATATACAGCAATGGACAGAGGCGAGAGATACAAAATGAAGTGTAATATGTCATTGAAATATTTCCCATGCAGTCAGTGAATAAGGTTGAGCCGAAGGAAAAACGCTTAAGTCCAGGATCCTGTCGATATCAAAAGATTTCACTCAGTCTCTGGCTGCAGCACCCAGTTGGGATATGTGGTTGAATGCTGTGCTAAGGGTTCCCTGAGCTGCTGTGGGCCAATACATCACCATATAGCTTGCTGACCTTTGACTTTGAATTAAGCGCCAAGCCTTTTCAAGGCTCCTGTTCTCTCTACTCCTTATATTACAGAATGAGACCAAGATAAGTGGGAGTGAGAACTACATTCTAATGCTATTGATTGCCTTTGCTCTGCCCTCATTCAGTGCCAAGATAAAGAGCTGTTGTGAATTCTTTTTTTTTTTTTTAAATGCAGACCTCCTCTCTGGTTAAGTAGGAGACACTGTGTGCTAATCAATTTAAACCACTGCTGAGCTCAAACATCACACATAACAATCCCCTCCCAGTTTGTGTAAGGGGATTGATGTGAGTGTTTTGCACTGATCACAGTTAAGTGATGCTATTACTAGACTGAAGTCCATCTGCCACTTGACCCAACTACATCAACAGCAGAGCAATTAGATCAGACTGTATCACTGACAATCATTTTCACTTTATAGGTGGTTTCTCACCATGTCAACTGATACTAGTTTTGTATGTATTGATTTTGCATAGTGATCTTTAAATTGAAGCACTATTTGAAAAAACAACAGAACAAAACCGAAGGCAATAAAAAGGGAATTAAATGAATAAAGTGAAATTGTTGAGACTACTGGATAATCTGAATGAAAATGCCTACGTCTCTAATTATTAATCACATTTATATTAACTTTGCTAAAAGATTTATAGATTTATAACCAAATTCCATTGATGAGTCCAGTTGTTGAAATGGGAAAAGGCTCTCAGCCTTTTTCTCTCAGTTACACATACCAAATTATCCTCCACTTTAATTAATGACTCATTTGGAATTTATAATAGTGAAAGTAATAATAGTATTTCACAGTTTTGGCAGAGTGAGATAACTGGAACTGAGACATTAGGTAGCAAGTGGTCAGTAAATGAAAATAATATTACTTGGTGACTACTTTCAAAAGATGGTCCAGAAGCCTTTGCGTGACTAATCTGTTTCAATTAAGCTGCTGTGAAGGACCCTTTGTACATGTGTCTTCTAGATAAAAGCTTGTGAAAATATCAATGTTGTAGTCTTAACTGTTTGTCCACATGTTAGCAATTTTTTTTTCTTTCATAAAAGTAACACAGTAATAACTTTTTGGATTCCTACTCATCCAAAGGTTCACAAATTAAGCCCCCCCCAGATTAGCCCCTGAAGAACCATCCAACCCTCTCCCCCGTCATTACCACCGCCTTTATGGTTCTATCTGATAATTAATTAAAAATAAATTAGATATTCAGAAGTTATGGGCTGTAGATATCGAAAAGTGATGTAGAAGGCTGTGCTTTAACGGCTTGGGCAGGGTGATAATTAAGAAACTGTCATCGTTTGTTACCTTGTCATTGTATGTGTGTGTGTTTGGCTGTGCATGTCTGCTTGTGTGTGAGCATGTGTGCGTGAATAGATCCGAGCCCCCTAATCTCTTAATATTCATCTAAGGTCTCATTTGAGTTCAAAAGTCACCATTTAATTATACCGCGGCAAATACTTAATTTTCAATTATGATGGTGCTGGGGAGCTCACCTTGAAAAAGGACAACTCAGAGACAGGCGGACGCGGCCCCTTCTAACCTTTTCAGAAAGGGTTTACATTTTTTTTAAACCCTGGAGTTTGTCAGTGTGGTCGATTTGCATGGGGATGTGGCATAATGAAGGTCTAGTGTTAGTGACCCTTTTTAGTTCTGACTTAGGGGTCATGCTGAAGTGATAAGCTCTGGCTGCTAAGGAATCGCTCTTTCACTGGGGCAATTAGCACAGAAACACACACACACACACACACAAACACAAACACAGTTACACATAAATGGTTACTTACACACAAACACGCTTCTTAGAGAAACATTCATGCCTGTTTTGGGCTGGACTGCAGAAATGCCCTAGAAATGAAAGTCTGAGCTTAATCAGCTGGTTTAGTGTTGGACTCAAACGTAGCTTAACCATGTCATGTGATATGCTACTTCAGTACACTTTAGAACACATATTACTGGCACCACTACAGAAAATTGCAAGTGAACATTTAATATCCAGGAATTTACACTGACTATATGTTTAACAATGTGGCTACAATATAGCACAATGACCATCAATGGCTCAGCCATTTGTTAGGTTGTGACCCTCTTTAGTTCGTCACTATGTGACTCGTGTCTGCAGAAAAGTGGTAAACAAAAGAAAAATTTGGAGCAAGAAATGCTGACACACAGTATACAACAAACAGGGTCACAACACTGTTGGGCGACTATTGATTGAGTCATTACGCAAAACATCATTTTCTCTATGGGAGGTCACCTGCAGTGGTGAAACTGCTATTAAATTACAGTATAATGTTCCATGTTTGAATTGCAGTCAAAGAAAGTGACTGGATTTGAAACATTCAAGTGACAGGTTTGATAATGTACTCTCATTCAGCTCAGTCCAAAGTCGCTCAACCACATTAGCAGAAACATTCATGTCCAAAAGGTTGAAAGTGGCAGTGCTTCTTCAATACAGAGCAGAGAAGTTTAGAAAATGTTTCCATCAGAAATGAAGTTGGAATTATGCAAAATTGCCCATTTTATGTTGCCTCAAATCTTCTCAGAGTGGCAGCCAATAGTCAGCACTCAGCAGGATGCTTTCCTCCGAGCAGTTGGCATCGCTGAGCCAAAGCAGTGGGACAGTCTCACAACACAATGAGTGATGAAATGGCTCCCCAACCAAGCTCACTGCCTCGTTCACTTTCCCTTTTCCTCTGTCTTTTTTTCTCTCACTCACCCTTTCTCCTGAATACTCCACTTAAACTGAAAGCTTTCCTTGTTCTCAGCATAGAAGAGCGGATGCAGGTTGAAAGACATTTCTTTTTTCTTCAACTCAGTGAGAAAATGAGCCTGTTTCTGGCATTGGTGGGAGCAGGGCTTTTATAGCTTTCGTGTACTGAGAGCTGGTACAGTATGTGAGTGCCAGCTCTCAACATTTCCATTTTGACATACATAAAGATGTCCCCTACACTTTCCAAGCTATAGTAGCACCACCAAACACTGTCACCTATCCTGTTCAAGTGTTACCATCAAAGGTATGAGAAACAAAAAAAAAAGAAAGAATAGAAGGATAAGGAAACATTTACTGTTGAATGCAATTTTCTTTGCTCTGTTTGTTCAATTCAAATGCTGCTCATTTATCAGGCAAAACTACCTGCCAAACAAGAGAAAAAATACACAGTAACTAAATCCCCACAGAGTTACAGAGAGAGGAGGAGGAGAGGAAGAAGGGAGGACGAAAGGACAGCAGCAACCAGCCCCGTTTCCAATGGCTGACTCACTTTTGTCACAACTGGTTCCCGCCTGCTTCTCTCTCTCTCCTCTTTCAATAATACCTACACTTGAACACCTACGCTCATTCTAAGGTGACATCTGCTTGCACTTTCCATGCAACCTGCACGGAATCAGGAAAATAGCAACGGTCAATGATGCTGACTAAGATTTTGTATATTCAGGCTCTTAAAATAACAGACACATGGTGGGTGTATTTATTTATGACAAATACTGTATTAAAACATGCATATTAATTATTTTGTTGGGTAAAAATAATACATGGTAGTTCCTCCATTATTTATCAGCCTTAAAGTTTATTTTCAAGTCTATCTTATTACATTTATATCATGTTATATGTACATTGAAAAAATTATTGTAGCTATAATCATTCCATTCAGTGTTTTTCAAATGCAGCAGGCTGTTTTGTAGTTAAAGAGCTCTAAAAACCTGCTTTAAGCAGCCTGTCCGGCAACAAACAGCAGACATAGTTAGTGGCTAGCTGATGAACATCATGCAGTCATCAGCCATTTAGAAGACAGATATTTCTAAGCTAAAATGAGAGTGAATATTGGATTTACATTCACCAGGTGGCCAGAAACACGACAAAGGGATGCTAATGTCGCGCCATGTCTGCCAGATCTCTAGGTGCAAACCACATGCTGCAACATCCATGGATTGACTCCCAGCCGGGAAACCTTTGTTCCATGGCATACTCCTCTCTCTCTCCCCACATTTTCTGTCTGTGTCTCTAATACCACTATCAAATAAAAAAAAAAAAGCCCATAAAATGATCTTGAAAAAAAAACACTGAAACAACTTTGACTGAAACAAATAGGGGACAAAATCTGCAGTCCCCGATCAGCACAAAAAATTAAACATTCTGAAGTCTAGCTAAAACTAACATGAGGCTGTCCATGGTAGTCGTGTGTAGGTTTGTTGAGCACAAAGTATGATTTTGGTTCTAAAAAGATAGTAACTTCGGAAGATAGCCAGTGCTTACATTGGGGAAGGATGGCTGCATGGCTTGTATGGAGAAGAGGAATAATTACAGCATCCAAATTTTTCTTCAACATACAGAACGTTGAGTGTGAGTGTTAAAAAATCCAAACCTGTCCTTCCACATTCAAGTGAATTTAGCTGACTGTCAACACTATTTTTTACATCGTCCTTACCCTCAGTTCTGGTTGAAGCTGTGCGCCATTTCTCATTTGGAACACATTTTCATTGGAAGACCAGCTCTGCTGCATACACCAGCTGGCACTAGACCAAACAGTTTCAAGTATGTACAATATAGCCCTTGTTTTGCTTCACTTTGCTGATAATTGTGTTTTTTAAGCCAAACAATTTGGAGAATGTGTGTTTTCTCCTGGGACACGGCAATTGCCAATATGTGTGTGTGACTGAGCAGACTGTTGCTAATTTCCTTTTTCCGTTTTCACCTGTTCCCTTTCTTCATTGGCAAAGGAGACCTTGATGCTATGCCTTCTCTCCAGCGCTCAGGAGCCTTTAGACAACCAAACTGTACCTGGATCGCATGCTAAACTGTGTGGAAGCTGTCTGTGATATTTCAAAACTGAAAGAGAGGCAGGAAGGTGAGAGGAAGGCCTGCAGTGAGTTCACTGCTCACCACTTATTGAAAGCACCAGTATCTACATATATCCACTGAGGGTTTTATGTACACTGGACATAAAAGCTGGGTTTTTTCCCCAAGTGTAGCTTCTTCCTACTCATGCAAGGAAACCCGCAGGGGTGTGAAATTTGAAAGAGGTAGGGGGTCTGACAGGGTCTCAATTGGACTGCAAATTGAAATGCACTATTTAATATAATCAAAGCAAATAGTCCAACTGCAAATTAGAGAGGCAGGGAAGATGACGGAGAAGAGGGCAGATGGGGGGGTTCTTGTTAGTTTGGGTACTTGTTAGTTTCCCAAAGAGATTTAACGCTGGGTGGTCAGAGCATCCCAGGGTGCTCCCTTTTTCTCCAGTTAGTGGTTTAATTAGAAATTCAACAGCATTGGAGAGGACGAGGGAGCGTGGGAGAAGGGCCGATTTGGTATGAGATAGAGGGGTTTACTGAGCAGAGGAACTCTTTGTGCTTGTTCTTCAGACAAAAATTGCAAGGTCTTGTTTGTACTGGATTAATCAGCAATTGTCCTAAAATTGAGAGCCAGCATATTTATTCTGCAGACATGCTGATAGCTCTAATGATGATAATAATAACAACAATAACAACAGTTGAGTCCTTTGGGAAAGCCTTTTCTGTGGGCATTTCTTCAATAATTACATGATGCATACCCATAATTCAGCACTAATGTGTTTGGAAAAATAGCGGGGGATGAGAGGTAGGTTACACAACTGAGGGAGGTTGAAGTCTGAAAATAAATCAGGCAGAGCTACCATGAGGCTGTACTACTGTATGGCTCTGTGTGTTTAAGAGATAAAAAGCTGAAAGGCAAAAATAATAATCCCACTGAGACATGGGTGGTCCTGGAAAATGCAAATTATGTTGTTAGTTCCTGTGAATCCCACTCTGGAACCTGTATGCCCGTGACCCCCCTGCACCGCCCCCGAGGTGAGCCCAAATTGCTTTAACAAGGGCACTTGTTTGTATCTTATTATTGGCTTCTCCGGGCTTGTGATTGATGCAGGCCTTTCCGAAGCAGCAGCACTCATTGTTTTTAAGACCACATACCTGAGCTATGAATGTTTCATTCAGAAGACTAAATATGAACTGGCTGGGTGAGAGCCTCCCCAAGAGCATCTGAGGAACAGAAGACTCATGCATGCTAATAACGGCCTTAGAGAGGGTGGAGCAGAGAAAGAGGGAAAGAGCAAGAAAGAGAAAACAGACAGCAACTATATCATCAATTCATTGACTTCTTCTGCACATATCTACCATCTCTGCCAATCACTTCTAATTCTGGAACAAAAAATTCAGCGACAAGCTTCCAAAAACAGAGAAATCACATGAACACTTTTGACTAAAGCAACACAGCAATAGATCCATCTTGCTGACTTGGGAGACGTGGGGAGTAGTTTTTTGCTGCAGTGACACACTGGCCTGTCATATCTGAATTTGGGCAAGATTTATCAATATAACATGCGGCAGTGGTGGCTGACAGGTCTTGCAGTGTCGTACTGTGAGGCCTGCACAGACAGAGGTCTTTATCTGACCGCCCACCCCAACCCCCTGCTGAGGAGAAAAGGAAGCGCCAACACACCCCATGTTTTGAATTTGGAGTGGTTAAGATTGAAACAGCCAAGAAATGTCACATCTGCAGCGAGACAGTGATAGCAATACATGTTATAACATGGTACAAAAGGTGTCATGTGTATGGTGTGATGTGTGTTAGGTGTGACATGCAAATAATTCAGTTTGACTCCCTTTCTAAGACAAACACACACACACACACACACACACACACACACACACACACTTAAACTCAATGTGACTCTCTGATGTCAAGTCCCATCCATGCTGAATAGTTCCTCTCACCATGAGCAGATTATGATTTGTGGTGAACTGAGGCACACTAGCTGCTTAATGGAGATGCACAGGATGGAGGAGTCTCATTCTCATCTGCCTGTAAAAGACATATGCATACACAGAGGTACTGATAAAAAGAAAGGGAACACAGAGAGAGAGAGAGAAAGGACGGAAAGGAGGGATCCACTGGGATGTGTCAAATGTTGCATGAATCACTAAACGCTTCCTGCTCTAATTGGCTCTATTCAGCAGTGGCAGAGGAGGTACTCAGATCTATTACTTCAGTAAAAGCAGCAAAACCACAGTGCAGAAATACTAAAAGTCATGCTTTAAAAATTGTACTTAAACAAACCAGTGTGTAAGATTTAGTGTGATCTATTGGCAGCATGTTTGTATGTATGTTTTCATCAGTGTAAAATCATCTGATTATGAGAATCGTTGTGTTTTCGTTACCTTAGAATGAACCCTTTTTATCTACAGAAGGTGTGGGTTCCTTCCACAGAGCTCGCCATGTTGCACCGACATGTTTCTACAGCAGCCCAGAATGGACAAACCAAACAACGTCTCCAGAGAGGGATTTGGCGTTTTTTGCCCTTTTTCCATGACGGTGAGCAGAGGGGTTATCAGTTGGTTGCAATCTGCGATCTCACAGCTACATGCCACTAAATCCTACACACTGCTCCTTTAAGTGCACGTATTTGCATCAAAATATGAAGTAAAAGTACTCATTATGCAGAATGGCCCGTTTCAGAAATTTTTTATTATCTTACTGAATTATAATTATTGATGGTTATTGATAATCATCGCATGTTACAGCTGGTAAAGGTGGGGCTAATTTTAAATATTTTATATTTATGTGTGTTTACTGGAGTAAAAAAGTACATTTGCCTCTGAAATGTAGTGAGTGAGAAAAAGTATAAAGTAGCAGAAAATGGAAATATTCAAGTAAAGTACAAGTACATCAATTGTATTAAAGTACAATACTTGAGTACATTTACTCTCTTACTTTCCACCACAGCATCCCCTGTGGTAGAGGCCAAATGCCTCCCATTGTATGTATGTCTCAAATCCAACACTCAAAGTGATGGGGATCAAAGGATTGCCTCTGTGCGCACAGTGAGGCATGACGTGATATTGTCAGCTCCACTAAAGCTCAGATCCTTGTAGGCAAACATATGGTGAAGCTCATGGCTACTGTGTGAGGGACCTACAATGTTTCATCCCAACAGTTGAAAGGCTGACATCAGTGTTGAACAGACATTCAAAGTGAATAGCAGAAGGCCCTTGTCCCTGTCAATCAAATAGAATGATCAAATCTCGACAGTCTGCATTCGTTTTCATGCTAAACCACTTAAGTATTCCCGACACAAACACAGACAAGCACACATTAAACCACACACTCACTATGTTGGATGACAACATTGAAACAGAGAAAAGACTCATAAGGATACTACCAAAAGGTGAATTGGAGCAGAAAATGGTTCAGGTTTAACTTTTCTGACTAATGGCTTTCAGAGGCTTACATCACAATTACATCATTTTTACCAGACACTTATTAAGTATTCATGGATTCTCCAATCCCTACATTGTTAAAGTAGCCATAATCTTCCTGCTGTGTGTGCAACAACTGAAAGCGACAGAGCAAAATGCAAAAATACTCTGCATGTTAACTGTAAGATTTATATTTTATGGAACATAATATATAAGCAAAATGACAGCATCTATGATTCATTGTAATCAAACAACATAATTAGGCATACATACATTCATCGTGTGTAATATATTCATGAATATATAACAAATGTCATATTCAATGATTGTTGCAATGGCTTGAGTTGGACAGTGCTTACTAATGCACATTTAAACACTGAGACTACAAGTGATACATAATAATTTGCTTCTGCACTTTGATGGCTTGTATTCAATTCTCTCATTCTGTCCTCTTGTTGAGTGCAAGTCTTACTGCATAGGCTGTCACAACAGTTTAAGCTTATTCACTAGTCTCACGCAGTACTTTTTCATGCATGTACCGTGTGCTTGTTTTCTTTTCCCACCATATGGTAACAATGTGCCACCTTAAATTTGTGTGTACCTGTAGACAGAAGCTTATTGCACTGTGTGGGCAGTTGACGCATGGCGAGCTGCTGATTTCAAATTGACATGCAGCAGGATCAGCCTCCTCTCCCTCTGCTGGTGCGAAACGACACATATGAGGTGTTATGTGGTGGATATGAACAGGGTCTCTGTGTGTGTGTGTGTGTGTGTGTGTGTGTGTGTGTGTGTGTGTGTGTGTGTGTGAGAGAGAGTGTGGCTGGAGTGGTGGTGAGATGGAAGGGGGATTGGAGGTCACCACGACCACATGGACATGATAGGCAGGCATACGTGCAACTAAATGGGCCAGATAGGCATGTGGGAAACAATCTCACAAAAAGGAGTTAGCTATTTGAGAAATTTACAAGCATCTGGACTGCAGCAGCTTGATGCATGCGGGCTGTTTTTCCCCACACAAATTGTTTATGGAGTTAGTGTATCCTCCAGATATGTATGACAGTAGAGAGAGATTTTGTAAATTTTAATAACAGGATAAGATTTCATAACTGTAATGTAACATTGTTCAGTGTAATATTAGGTATGTTATAAAAACATACCATATATTTAAGACCATGCATGTAAAAAGTGTTCTATTAACCTTGGTATATAAAAAAATACTGATTATTATACACAATAGAACTTTCAGGAGAGTGAGGTAACAAAAGGACGTGGGCATTATTAAGCATGAGCTTTGGTGACTCCAAAGAGAAGGGTTATGAGTCTGATTTCAAACAGTTATTGCCCAATATTGAACAAACAAATGCATGGCCTGTTTTTATGATACTCTGCCCTGTTTCAGAACAGTCTAACTTTTTTCCCCCTGTCGCCTGGGTACAGAAGGATCAGAACACAGGATATGTTGCTTTCATAAGGCTACTTGCAACAGAAGAGATAACTGCGTATTGTACTGTAGTGATTCACTGTCGATGTAAGGCAACAATAAGTCAACCCACCGTCTCTCCTTCTAACAAGCAACACTTTTAGAATGGAAAGAAACGGGGAACAAGTGTGGTGTGATATCTATGACAGAAACCAGTGCTGTCACACATGCACACTGCAAAGGTACCATACCTATTGTGTTAATGGAGAGAAACAGTACCTTGTAGGTGTAAACAACATCAGAAAATAATATTGCTAACACAAACAAAGCATATACAAGACAGGGTTTTGACAGGGTTATGCAAACTGCAATTGCAGTATAACATATTTCATATGTGTGCAGATGGCATACGGATTGGAATCTGTAAAGAACAGAGAAGATGGAATAAACAGCTCTTAATTAACCGTGGACTACAGTGCTGCTCAGAGGAAAAAACAGCTGAAAACATAGCAATATCTCCATGTCCACCTATAAAGGCTGACAAAACCAGCAGCAGGAATAATAAATGTTACTATTGCTTTAAATGAGCTTAAAATCAAATGTTGTATTGGAACTGTTTCCTTTATAAGGGAGACAACAGGAAATAAGGAGAAAGAGAGATAGAGAACTTTGTATTCAAAAACTTGACTAAAACCACAGTCAAATCGTTAATTTGCTGAGAAACTAAGATAGGTAAATAGTGTCTAGCCTTGTTTTTTTTCCAACTAAATCTTGTGTTGCATGCACCCTGGCTGTTTTTGAACCACACTTGGCTGGGCAGACTGTGAATGGGTGATCGGGTGAGTGGGTGATACGCTTGCTACCCATCTTCTGTTTGGAAGTGTTGTTATGGTTCTGCTGTATGTTTCTTCATATTCCCCAGCTCTCTGCCCCAATGGCCAGGGGGAGCCAGTTTAACAGGTAAGTGTCTGACTCTTGGGACTGCTTGAGTGCACAGATACCCACTGACTGACAGACTACACTTTAACCTACACAGGGCATAGGCTATTGCAAGAGAGTGTAAATAAACACACATAAACATGTCATATACTGCAGAAAGAGGTAAGGAGAAGGGATGGTTGCTGGCAAAAAACCATAATTTTCTCTGACGAATCTCAAAAGCTCTGGGTACATCTCAACCCTCGGATCTCTCCCCTTTCTTGTGCCTCTCGAGGCAGCTGAAAATAAACCTAGAGGACTCATGGTGTACCCTGACCACTTTGTCTTAGCTAAAACTGCTAGACTTCACCCCAGGAAAAACCTAACATCCTCAGACGTACAAAAACTGAGCCCTCCAGGCATTTGGCTCTCCTTTACCTGTCTGAAAGCCCTTACAGTCATTAGACATACAGACAAACATTCCCTAAAAACAGCAATCCAAGAAATTAACGCTTTCTGCGGTAAATGTTGCCAAAGCACATGTGCACAGCTTTACACCCTCTAAAAGTCCATTTAGTCTAACTTTGCTAACTCAACTTGGCTTCCCCCAAGCCATAAAGTTGGCAATGATCAGAGTGCAGTCATTAAAGGAATAACACTCGGGGAACATCAATAAATGCCCAGAAGGCTCTTGGTTCAGGTCAATCATTCTAGTCAGTTAACAGTCTCCAAACAACAGGGCAAATTCATCATAGGGCCTAATCACATTGGGCAAGTCCACACTTCGCCTCAGAACAATATCCGCTAACGACATTAGCGAAGGGCTAGTAATATGATGTGATTTCCTGCCGTCACACGGAGGTGCTGATCGATGGTAGGGCTGAAAGGGGGATTATTCAGGGAGACCCAATGTTCTCATAGAAATGTTTCTGCCTGCTGTACACACGCAGTTAAGTCGGGTTGAATTCTGAAATTTTTTTTCTTTTCTTTGTGCCACATGGTGTGGGATACCTCAGTGTATGATAAATAAGAAACATGGATACCTAACTTTTGAAGACTACGCACACTAAATGTCACTCTAGTAAGACTAGAAAATGTTGGTATATCGCTTTGAGTTTGTCTATTTTTGCACTTTGCTCGAAGTGAGACTAGCAAAGAAGTATTTCTGGGGTCAACAGATTCAGTTAACCTTTAAGAAGAAAAGAATTATACAGGTAAACAGAAAGCAGAGTTCTGCTTCAGTGAATCCATGGATGCGCTCACACACAAAGTATTTAGTATCCTTTCCATGTGAACTGAGCCCAGTTACTACATTTCCCTCATAGGAAGGACTCCTTCCTGAGTCCCTCAGGGTGTGCATCACTTGTCGGAATAATTGCTTGCAGTTGGATTCTTGGGAGCTCATATCAACTACAGATCCCAGATATATCCTTAATTTGCTCAACACGGAATAAAGCTCTAATAACAGCCACAAAAAGTTTCCCGCACTATCCGCACAGACTGTAACCAAAGTGAGACATGAATCGTAATGTTGCTGTCATAGTTAAAACCCACATAATCAGCCATGAACATTTCTCATCAATATGACTGGATCCAATGCAGTGTATCATCAATTTCCTTCAAAAGGGAAATTAATCATCAGCATGATGTGCCTTTCTGGTGGGTCATCCACAGATTAGTGATTTTGATGAGAAGAAGATTGAATCTAAATATTTAGTGTGGAGACAAGGATTGTTATTTGAACTGCTTTTTTCACAAAATTCTAACAAAGGCAACCATGTTAACAGGGTCTTGAGTTTTGAAATAGGTGTTTGCTACATTTATTTATTATCTCCTGTATTAGTTACACTTCACTCTGCTGAACCCCTGGGCCAAGTTGTGTCTCATGTGTAGTCCTGTGCTGAGCAGCCACTGAGAAGTAACGTTTTTGGATGTTCCATGGTGTTTAAGCGTTACTGTGCTCTTGAGTGGGGAGAGCTTAGCACAGAGGCAGTCTGCCCGCTCTGCCACCTAGCTGACAGGCAAGCAATGGTCCCTGGATCCAGGCTTCTGTGGCTCCCCTCCTCCTCCTCTCTCTACCAAACACCACCTCCACCCTACCAGCACCTCCATCCATATTCACAGCCGCCTGCTCCCTGTCATATTCGCCTCCCTGAGCCTCCTACGCAGCCCAGCTTCATTGTCACTCAGGTGGGGATGGGTGACCAGGCAAGCTGGGAGGAGGCCAGGGCCTGAATAATGGCTATTCTATCTCCTACCAAGAGAGACCAGTGGTCCGTTTAGAGGCAATCTTACTGTGCCTATAAACACAGACTCCTGAGAGACACGCACAATAAAAGTGTAAAAACAACAGGGGAAAAACAAAATCCCACAAAAAGAAGGCAGCAGAGAGCTGACAAAGAAAAATGTGTTTTTCCTCTAACATTCACCATAGCTGTTATTATCTGTGGCTCCATCCAATTACCACATCATATAGTTATTCAGCAACATGGGAAACATAACACCACAATACACTTGCAACAACATACAAAAACACAGACACTGAAGTATCTGAACACCTCACAGCCAAAAGCTTGACTGATGAGCATAACTTGCCAGACTCCAGTTTCTGATCAACAGTAGGCAGTGGGGTACCACCTTGGAGTCACCTTGGGTAGTTTAAGTAACTGTTTACACAACCTCCATCTATGCCAGCTGGCTTAAGATCACACTGTTAGTAGATGTTGTAGTTGGGCCTAATTTTTCTCAGATTCAGATGTGCTGAGTAATTGTCCTAGGGCCTGTGGTTCTAGTACCAGAAGGGTGTTAGTAGCTCTCTCCTGCCTAATCCAGCTTTGTGCGTGGGCCAGGTAGCTGTCAGCACCAGCCTGGTCTGCTGGTGGGCTCACAACTACCAGCACCATGGCAGAGAGGGCCCACTGCAGTTCACCTGGACACTGGGGCTCACACCCATCCATCATCACACTCTGTCACACCTCTGGCAGAAGGGCAGCCTTGATGGAGGGTACTCTGCAGCAGATGCTCCAGGAGGATGGGCAAGGTTAATATGCCTGGCTTTACCCTGGGGTACATCGCTTTGTCAAAAATGAACAGAGGACAGCTTGATTGCAATCAGGCTGTAGGTTTGCAAATTTAGAATGACCTTAATTGTAAATGGCTCGAAAATGCTTTGATGCCAGTACATGTTCCCTCTTCTCTGCTGACCACTGAAACATACTAATCTGGCCCGTCCTCATCTGTATAATTGTATCATAGTTCATTTCATGGTAGAGTCATTCTGCTCTTAAAGACACAATGAAGAAGAAGTCCTCCTACATAAGCTTTGTCGTCTTGGTTACAATAATATTTTGGTTAAGGTCTGGTCATGGTTAGAAGAGACCAACTATGACTGACAATTGGGAATGGGAAACATACAGTGGCCTCCCTTGTTATAAAGTTTGATATTTTGTTGACCCATCCATCCTGACCTCCTCTGCTATGTAGCGCTATAATAAATAGTAAAAATGTTGCCTTATTCCCTCCTTTGTTCCCGACATAATTACTCTGGCTGCGAGAGGGCTTTTTTCACTTTAAAATAGCATTTTTCTGTTTTGACCTTTTATGCCATCTTTTCATCTTTCTTTTTAATTTCACTTGTTTCATAGTTTTATTTATTTTTAAATGTAAATCACTTTGAGCTGTTTTGTATAACATTTT
The DNA here is from genome assembly GCA_036024295.1 of Nannoperca obscura. Classification (NCBI taxonomy): domain Eukaryota; kingdom Metazoa; phylum Chordata; class Actinopteri; order Centrarchiformes; family Percichthyidae; genus Nannoperca; species Nannoperca obscura. The sequence goes on along the minus strand of JAVQJL010061007.1, from coordinate 3,084 downwards.
CTATTATTATTTGCAGCACCCATAACTTTGTACAGATCAGCATGTGTGTTGTTGCTTATAGGTGGCCAATATGTTCAGGACTTCAGGTCTTATCTCCTGTCATTGTGGTTCAGACAACAGATAATATTGGTTTCTGCTGTTTTCATCAGGGACACTGTGTGTCCTTGTTTAAGGAGGGGCTTAACTAAGTTATCAGTTAGCTCTTAATGCTATGGCTAATTGTTCCATTGACAGATGTAAAGAGTTCACCAGGGATTATCTCACAAGAGCAGATGGAGGTTTACATGTGGAGTTGAGGAGCAGTAAAGGAATTGTAAATTGTAAAAATAATTAAGAACTGGAGAATAGATCTGACAAATAAAAAATAATGAAATAATGCTTGTTGCTACGACGACGAAAAGGTATTTGGTTCTAGCATTCTTAAGAGCTTGCTGATACATAACCAATATTTCCATCACAGTCTTGGAGCTTGCCTGGTTTTCTCCTCCATGCTCGTGGTTTTGTCATTCTGTTCTATTCTGGTACTGTCAATCTCATAATGTGTGTATCGGGTTGTTTATTAATATAGTTGTCAAAGCCATGGGTTAGCAGTCTTACAAGTGATGTCACTGTCACATTCCCCACATGCCTCCTTGGGACATGCAGGGAAAACCACAAGTACAGTGTTCCACTTCCAGATAGTGTCTCCAGAGATGGCTGGCGCTAACAGAATTATTATTACGCAGACATGTGTTGCTGAAAATTAACACAGCAACTAGACTGAACAATTTGTAGGGGAATGTTGAAAGTCAACTCCCAATGATGCACTTTCTTAATCTTCAGAAAATACAGAAAATGTATGTCGCAGGATTGGCGAGGGAGACAATATCTGGAAAAGGTATGTTTTAACACAATGTGCTGGAATAGAATGGTAAACACTGCAGCTCCAAGTCAATGAAATGGATGTCGCAGTGGGACTTGTGTGTCCACAACTGTAGCCTGAAGGTACAACAGTGGAGTTCAACACCAAACGGAATTCATTCTCTCGCTCTCTCCACTCTGAAGTCCAGTCTGTTCTATATAAAGCGCCATGTCAGTGAAATTCACTTGGACAGCTACACGTTTTTCTACTTTTTTTTTTCCTAGGGCTGTATCATACTCTCAGATCATTTATAAATGAGTTGGCGGGATGTCTGCATCACGAGACGTGCCTGAGCACGGCGGGAGCACGATAATAGACACACTAGTTCTGGCTGAGCGTCAGTTTTCTCCAGTGAAGTGGGTTACGGTGAGGGTTGTTATTATGTATAATCAAGCTAGCAACCATGTAAATTTTGCTCCTCGTGTTGCGCCTCTGTGCCAATTTTCAGTCTGAAATGCAACGGCGGCCGAAGAAATAATAGGCAAGAAAGACATTTCCATGCTCACGCTCCCATTAAGCACACTTGCTTCATGTGTATGCATTCACACAGAATCCATTAAGCTCAGAGGTTAAACATATCTAAATAAACCTGACAGTTACCGGAGAAGAGAAAGGGTGAAAAACATGGCTGTTAAAAGAGCAGGTCCTTCAAGGATTAAGGCAATGAGGCACTGTCAGATTGCTGAGGCTCCAGTGCCAAGACAAAATAGCTCAACCGGATGAAATGTGTGTGGTACACGGCAGGAAAGAGGTCATGTCTGTGTGTGGGATGACAGATCCAGCTACCTGAAGGTTGAAGGTATGCAGGTGTCAGTCATACTGTGCCTCACAGGCTTAAGGGTTTGTGTGCATCCACCCCATCATCAGTGACCTCCGTCCGCAGTTCTGCCATGACAACTCTGACATCTGTCTGTATACTAGAGAGCTGCCAGTTTCTGCAGTGAAGGTCATATGTGCTGCAGGGGTCGAGGGATCGGCAAAGCCCTCTAAGGGTCTTAGGCAACACCAGCAAATGTGTTGAGTTTGTCTGAAAAAGCAGCTTGTCAGTGATTTGCTACACAGAGGAGGGGTCAGTACATGTGGACACGCTGTTCCTGCTGCCGTCACTGACCGCATGGGGACCTGAGAGGGAGACACTGTGAAGGGCACGCGGTTCATCAAGGGAGCACCGAGGGGCCCAACCTTAGACAGGCATGTCAGAGAATTGGGGTTTGAGTGCAAGCATCATTTTCAGGACCTGGGAGGAATGACCACTTTGAGCTGTCTGGGTAACTTTAAGATCATGTGCTTATCTTAAGTGCTAGTATAATCAAGATTTAATTGCAGCATGCATAATTGTTAACATTTTAGGCCAAATGTGGCTCCTGGATGCCAAAAGACGTGCTACCAGCTTTTAAAAACAGCATTGAGTTCTTCTGGCCTCTTGCCACAGCTGTGTTTCAGCTCGACAAAATACAGTGGTAGAAGGAAAGGAGAAGTGAAACAGTTGCATAACAATTGATCAACTCCCTTATTGTAAATGGCTGAGCACTGCCAAATTTAACTAGAGGCTTGGGACTGGAGTCGTGGGTGGACTTAGGGCCTGCTTCCCCCATGGCTCTGACAGGAGCCCGTGGGCTGCCCAGGGCCACTCGACATCATTTCTAGTCCTAGTTCCCTTTCATCTCCATTATTTATAGACTTGCAGCAGAGGAACAATCTCCCTTGCGGCAGCTCATTGAGCTTATGTCTCCGCGCCCCCATCCCCATTACACAGAACCTTTATTTACACAGACATCACTGGTTAAGCACTGGCCTTGCAGGGACAATGCTGTAAGCCTTCCATCGTTGCCTTCTGTGTAATATAGTATGATATAAGGGAAAGGGAATGGAGACTTGGTGTTGAAGCTATTCACTGTGACCAGCAAGAGAATTGATCAAATCTTGAGAAATGACTCTTTGTGCTTTGTGTCCGTGCAATAGCTCTCAACCAGATGTCATCATCTTGCAATCTTATGTTTTCAAAGTCTATTATCCTTAAGGGAGAGAGACATCAACTCTGAGACAGCAACTTCAAACCTGAACTAATTGTGCTACAGTTTTATTTGAAATGTTCCATCTGTCACATATATATATATATATATATATATATATATATATATATATATATATATATATATATATATATATATATATCAATCTAA
>JAVQJL010061000.1:0-39489 GCA_036024295.1 Nannoperca obscura | reverse complement strand
CCAGTCTCATATTTCCTCATCACACTCGCAGCTTTCACTGGTGCAGCGTTGTCACTTGTTCACTAGCTAACAGCAGCACGACGTGTTAGGCTCTTCCTGATGTGTCCTGATTGGCTGGTGAACAAAATTATACATTTCAATTTGACAGTTTTTCCATTTATGTGAATCCTTGAGCACACTTAGATAGGAAAACAACTAGCTTTGTACATTTTTTAAATGTTAATCTAACCATTTGGCGTTACTGCTGAGGCCCGCCACTGGTTGAGAATGGCTGGTGTAAGCTATAGGTTCTCTTCCCATCCTGCACGGCTGGTGCACTCATAAAAAAAAACATCTAATGCAGCTTAAATGTGACTAATTTTACCATTATACAGCACTGTTTTGGTGATAGTAGTATTACTTCTACTAATAAACACAGACAGTTCATACTTGTCTTCAGCAGCCTGTGTCTTGGCTGAACAGGCGAGTCAGCGCTCTTACCCTCGGAGGTGAAAGTGGCCTGGGGGAGGCGCTGCGAGCTGACCCAGTAGTACAACACACTGGGTATCCAGTTCCCCAGAGCGAAGACCGGCACCGGAGAGAAGTGCAGCCTGGACAGAACCTCACTGTTACTGCAGAAACACGCAGGAGGGGAAACGTGTTAAAGTCACAAGAGCACGGAGCTGATGCTAAGCCTTATGGGTAGATTTATTCCCACAGTAAAATAAAAACCCTCGATTCTCACAATCACGTAAAATGTAGCTTGTTTTTTGTTAAATCTTAAACCAATTCACTGTAAATACCCCACAATCAACAGCTAAATTACGAAATGTCTGGAACTGTGTTTTATTGGAAGTGACATTGATCCTGAACACCCAGACTACTTTATAGATTAAGATTTTATATTAAAAATATAAGACTAATTAAAATACAATGTCCGATAGAAGATTAAACTAGCGGTTTACAACATATTTGTCTTGTGACCTTTTACAAAAAAGCAGTTTCTCCCCTCTAAACTTCTCACATTGTCTCAAAGAGGTCAGATTATTCAATAGTTCACACAAAACAAAGCAAATAATAATCAATATAGATTATCAGAACTTCTTTGTTCCTCTTCCTACTCTGTTAATCTAAGATAGCCAACTGTAGATACAGTAGTTTAAACCAGTTCCTCCTCCAGCAGCTACAACAGCAGACGTCATCAGTAGTAACTATCCAATCATTTAAAAGACACTGATTTGTCAGTTAGGTCCTTTTTTCTGCAGAACTTGCGATAACTTTCGGCCTCTGCCTGGTAACAGCTGACTTCATCCCTGCAGGAGTCATGTGAACAACTACAGTATCATGAGTCACCAAAAAGCCTCGACCCTCAAAATAATGGAAAATGTAGTTTATCTGTAATGAATGAACTGCTTCAGTGCATCAGATGTAACAATCTAATCATTAAACATATAGTGATTTATAAGTTACAGAGGACTTTTTCTGCATTTGTGCATTTTGCTGATAAAACCATGTTTGACTTGGAATGAAGTGTTTAACAGTGTTGTGTTGCAACTTGTCCTTCAGTGAAGGATCCGAGCACTTCTTCCACCACTGACACTTCCTGTGGAGAGGACAGGACTGCACTTCAACACCTTTTGGCCTAAAGCACTAGTTCCTGTTCGGTCACCTGTGCGTGGCGACCCGTTGCACCTGGTCCCTCATCCAGAGAGCATCACTGACCGCAGAGTCGTCCAGGGACAGAAAGAGCACCTGGGTACTGTTGGGCAGGTCCTGCACCAGGGTGGTCAGGGACGACTCCGAGCTCCACATGCACTCCAGAAACCCCGATTTGTTGGTGAATGCGTGAATGACGAGGGGTCCCTGCAGAGCTCCGGGCTGGTAGGAGAACTCCCCGTCCAGCGTCCGGACGGTAAACGCGTCCGCGAGGTCGCCTGGCTCCGGCCCGGAGGCCGAGGGGGCTTTACTGGCCCTCAAACTCACCGTGTAATCTTGGGACTCGCAGGCCGTCTCGTCTCCTATGAGTTTCGGTTTCATTGCAGCTTCAGTTACACGAGCTGTCACAACAGCGAGGACCCACAACAACGACGCGCATGAACACACCACCATGTTGTTCCCGCTGACGCCGACTGACCCTGAACTCACCACGAACTTCCCCGTCCGAGCATTTCTTTCACAGCTGATCTGAAATGAAAAGGTCGTGCTGCTGGTGAACTCTCTGACGGGGATTTCACGGACCTTAATCCGCGTCTGAGGACTTTTGAGTCGGAGGCGTGCCGCCGTGCTGCTGTCTACGGCGGCCGCGGGCGGACTAAAGGTTTTAAAACGCGTAAATCCGCACAGCTGATAGCTCCAAAGGGGGGATTTCTATTGGTTGTCAAATTGATGCGGATTTTTTAAAACTGGGATTAACTACACTGATCCTTTATGTGCAGTGAGTAAATATATTGAGCTAAGACGTCGTCACCACCTGTGTATGTCACGGTCTCTATAAACTTACTAGGAATTAACTAAAGAAGCCTTTAGCAACTCCACGTGCTAATTAGCTGTTAACGGAACTATATCACAATTTCTCGCGAGACTTGATAGATTTATTGCCTAAATGAATAACTCAACTCTTTTTTGTTGTTGTTGTTGTTGTTGGAAAGGCTTCTAAGTACATTCCGTGTGTATACTTTCCTTTGATTTGATGATCTATGCGTTTCATCCACTATATTGTCCCTTTAACTGCATTTATTTGACATGTTTACAGGAAAACATATTAAAGAGAAACTTCATTTGTTCCACACAGGGAAAGTAAAGTGTCAAACCAGCTAAAAGAACTACAAACTACTAGAATACTTAACATTATACAGTATACATATATACAATTTAAGCACTTAATATATAAATATAGGCTAATAGAAATGAAAATGTACACTTCATAAAATGCAGTTGAACCTGTAATATGCATCAGTAATAATAAAGACGTCCCTGTTGGACTCCAGCCTTGAGTAATCCAACTACACCTCAAACTCCCAATCGTTTTCATTCAGTTTTAAACACACCACCTAGTTTGGGCTGTTTTGAAACTCCTGTTCCCACTTGTCACGTGAATCTGACAGGACGTCAGTCGAGGTGAAATGTTGACACTGTGCTCTCGGTCCAAAACTAATTATAACGTGTGTCAAAAATAAAGCCTTGTGACTCACAGAATAATTGCCGGAGATGACCGAAATCATCCACTCCTGCCGTGCGTAAAAGCCCCTGCGCGCAAATGGAGCGTTAATGGACACGTTCGTCTGGGAGGACGCGCTGTCTAAACTATGAGCATTTAAAATACTCCAGCCGCGAGGTGCATACTACCTGCACACACACATTTATTATCAGCTGTAATCCAGGAGGAATTACGCGCGGTTTGCAATGATGGAGCTACTTAAACGGGTCCTGGTCGTTGTGCTGCTTCTGACAAACGTTTTCTGCCAAGAAATGGATGTTGACAACTGGAGAGAAGGCATCCAAGAGGTAAGACTCTTCAAACTTTGCTTCTTTATCTATAATCTATTAGAATTTGCCATTTGTGAAAAGAATCAGAATGAACGATATTTCCAAACGCGTTTGGGGATTGAAAAATGTATGATTTCTTTGACTCAGTTGCATATGGGGGGGAAAAGAATAGTTTTGTACACAGAGATAAAGAGATAATCTTGCAATACTGAATGTTTGTCATGTTTCATACAAGAACAAATGGCCAAACTCTGAAGTCATTCAAGACTTATTAGTGAGAGTGACCAGGAAACCGGGACCACGCCAATTTCACGGACTCATGGGGAAGAAAGACTCCGGTAGAGCAATTTTACACAAATGAATACTGTATTTGTTTAAAACTGCTGCGTTCAGGTCTCATTTCCTTTCTTTCCTCCAAACAGCCAGAACGCAGACAGCACGTAAACGTAAGTCTTGTTCTTTTGTTTGCGTTCAACAGAAAATATCAGTTCCAACATGTTTCAACTGTTTTTGTTGTGACAATGTCGTGTTTCATGTTTTCATTCCCAGGGCATAGATTTCAAACCTTTGTGGGTCTGATGGGTAAAAGGAGCTTTGAGGGTCGAGGTACGACACTTCCGACAGTGACATTTGAATATACTGAATAATTCGGGTGGAAATCTGCCTGGTAACAGCTGATTTCATCCCTGCAGGAGCAGAGTGAGCCGCGCAGAAGACCGAGGATGTTTCACTTCAGACTGACTTCAAAATCTTGATTTTGTTTCATAAAAAAAAAAGTCACATTTAATAGTTGAGTTTCCAATGCTGAGGACCGTGCAGCGCCATCTAGTGTTGGAATCACAATATCACTAAAACAAATAATCCCATCACACTCCTCAATATCATCACAGGTTTATTGAGTGACTTTGTACAATACAAATAAAAAATAAAATTAAAAATACAGAGATGGAGTACATAGCCAAAGCAAACTGCGGTGTCGACTCTTCATTTCCCACTGATGGTTTCCGCAGTGATTGAAATATTGTCGTTTTGTTTATTAAAGCGTCCGGGGTCACGTTACATGTCAAAGTGTTTCTTTTCAACAGTGGGACGCTGCTCTCACCTCTCTGAGGAGTTTCTAAACATACAAAAGACGTTATGACTTCAGCTGGCTCGGTTTATATAAAAATAAACTAAAGTGAAATATAACACTTATGACATTATAAATGGTGGTCCAAGGCTAATGGAAATAGCTAAACACAGAGGAAAAGGAAAGAGTTACATTTCCGAAAAAAAGAATTAGCCATTTTTTTTTTCTATAAAAAAATCCCAAGGTGCATTTTATTGTTTGTCATGATTTCACGTTTTTCCGTTGACTGTCGCACCAACAGGAGGGTTAAAGAATTACCGGACCGCACACTCTAAACAAAACCAAAAGGATTAGTTAATGCCTTGTCCTCTTCTCACTTTAACACATGACGGAAGATCAGGTTAACGTTCATATACGGTTACTCTCATTTTTCCTGTAAACAAAGAAAAGTCACCAGAACTTGATTGTACAACAGTCAGACACGACTCGTGGGTATTTTGTCTTTTTTGTTTTTTGTCTGCAGTGCTCTCCATAAAACTGTACATGTCAGTCGTTTGAAAAGCAACCTTGGGATGAAAACAAAGAGCAGCAAGTGGGGGCGGGGACAGTATTCAGTTAGAACAACAACAATAATAATAACACCAATAATAATAATAATTAAAATAATAATATGGTTTGGCCATTTTAAAAAGGGGTTTATTCTTTTTGTGTTGTTAAAGGGTAATCCCAGTACTTTCAAACCTGGGTCCTTCTCGCACATATTTGAGGGTGTAAAGGTCCAACAGGTACAAGAAGTTCTGGACTTGGTCCAGTGGATCGTCCTCAGCCGGCAGCAGCAAGGTGACCTCTGTGGGCGACCGCGCCCCTGAAAAGCATGTCCGCTAACAAAGTACTCGTTTCTGCCACTGACTCCGAATGTCTGACAACGTTATGGAAAGATCCTGTTTCTTTAGCAAGTAACGGGCGTCTGCACGGAGAGACGCGAGGAGGGAAGAAACGAGGACATCTGTTTGAGACTGCGCTGATGTTAATCGAGGCAGAGCAGCAGTGTTTTCTACCCGTTTAACAAACACCTGCACACACACACTCTACTGGGTCCTGCTTTTATGTTATCTATTCATTATTTGCATCTGCAGTTATTGATATTCTGATTGGGAATACATTGTGGAATAGTCCAGAATAGGATTATGGCGTCTTTTGAACATCTGAAATGATGTATTACGTTAGATGTTTCACGCAAAGTTGAAATGGTAAAACTTATCTCAAACCCAACGGAGTGAAACACTTGAGCTGAATCTTATCTCGGACTCCAGTGATTGTTGGGATGCATCTTATCAGTCCAATCAGCTGCTCTCGTGAATCCTCGTTCGTGGCTCCTCAGAGCACAAATTACAGCTTTGAGACGGCCTTCGAGATGTCGGACCAGAGCAGCTTCTGGTTCAAGTGAGATGTCAAATAAGAGACTAGGGATGCACCGCGTCTCAGTAGGGATCCTTGTCATAGTGTTGCAGCCAGCTGAGGCGATGTGATAACTATTAGTTATTTAGACCCCAAAATATGTACAAGCAGGGCCCAGGTGTAAAAATACCAGAATCACCCTTTAAGACATTCAGTCCAGAGGCAGAGAGGGGGCTCTGTGGCGGTCCACCGCCTCACATACCCCCTCTAGTGGCTGGGAGCAGGAGCACAGCTGTGCTGGCAGACAGAGCAGGAGGGCGGACAAGGAGGGGCGGAAAAGAGGAGGGGAGTGGGGAGAAGGTGGGTGATGTCAGTGCCACACACTGGTGTCCTGACCGGCAACGTTGGCAAACAAAAGTAACTGGAGTTGGGGGGGTCCTGCCGACTGTCCTTTAAAAGATCTTGCCTTTCTTTTTGTTTTTCTCCAGAGTCCTGCAGAAGAGGAAAGACACACGATCAGCAACGAACGTTTAAATAACATTTGAAATAAGATGGCTTTGCAAGTTACGTCTGTAGGAAAGGAGATACTAGAAAGCAGTAATGACCGATAGTTAAAGCACTTATATCTTGTCTGTTGCGGTGGCTCCCAATACTTTTGGCTTGTGGCCCCTCAAACAAGCCAGTGTGTACTATTGTCTCCTGCTCAATAAGCCTGTGGGTTTTGACCAGGCCGGACAAATATACATAGATAGATATATAAATGTATATTTGTCCGGCCTGGTCAAAACCTCAGCTGGGAAAAGGTGTTGTCACATACTTATAACAAATATTTAAGAGAACAGAAATTACTTAATGTAACTTGTCTGGGGCGTTACAGGCTGTGTTCAATGTCCTTCTACAGGAGGGTCAGATGGCCACAAGGTGGCACTAATACATTACTGCCCCCCCCAGTGCATTAATGTGTGAGTGCTGCAGGAGCTTCACTGCTTGGGTTTGTTAAAACAGCTGAAACATGAACAGTGTGTCGCTGGGTGTCAGCAGGTGTCGGTGGGTGTCAGCGGGTGTCAGCGGTACCTGGAGGCCTCCAGTTTCTGCTGCTCCAGGCGCTGCTGGGCCTCCCAGTTCGCTCTCTCGTCCTCGAACACGCGTCTCTTCTCCTCCAGCTCCTTGTGTTGAGCCTCCAGGTTCTTCTTCATCTGCTCGTGACGCCGCTGAAGCTACAGAGAGACGGACGGGACAGACGAGGACGTCAGTACTTTGTATTCAGACCGCAAAACTCCAGAGCCTTTTACACACAACACAGGACCAGGACCAGGAGTACTGAACACACAACACAGGACCAGGAGTACTGAACACAGAGAGATTAATACTGTAACTGAACCAAGCTCAACAACAAACTATTTGACGTCAGTTGAACAAAACTGGAGAGAAATGTTCACCTGATTAAACAAAAATGGGAAAACTCACAGACAAATGTGAGAACTAACACTTTAAGTCAACGTGAAATTCACGAGACAGTAAACTTAATGTTTTGTTCTGGCTTTGGCTTCATGTTGGGTTTTATCTGCAGTGTCAAGATCAGCAGGCAGAAAAATCCCTCGTTGACATTCCTACAGTCACACAAAGTGCCCTCGTCTAACTATCTGATGTCTGTCTGAAAAAAGGGGAACTAGCAAACAGAACATCTATTCACAGAAATCAGCAACATGCTCTCACAAAGCTCACTCACACCTCTAACCACTGAAACACGTCAGCATAAGAGGAAGGAAGGAGCCCAGACTGAGAGGAGGCATGAACTACAGTGTGTGTGTGTGTGTGTGTGTGTGTGTGTGTGTGTACGTTACCTCTGCTTCAGAGTCTTTGAGCTTCTGCACTTTTTCCTTAACTTTCATTTCAAAGACTTGCTCCATCTCCATTTCCATCTTCTTCATCTTGGTCACATGATCTCGCCTCTCCTCCTCCATCTGGGCCAGCGGACTCCTGCACACACACACGCACGCACACACACACATTTAGAGCAGCACTACAGAGCATCACCAGCACCGGCCCACTCATCATGTTGCTGATACATTGTGAAAGGTAACGTCACCCATTATTAAGAGTTGTCACAAAAAGCTCTGCAAAAACTGCTCTCGACATCACCATCTCGAAGAAATATAACATGTCGGGGTTCAGGAGGGAAAACGGAGGAAGAGGTAAAGTTTTAAGAGAGACAGGAGCCAACAAGGCTGTGACGGGAACAGGAAACCAAACCAGCCACGAGACACCTGCAAGGACCCCAAAAGCTAAAGCAAGGAACCTGTAAACGCTGGCTGTTAGTGCGGGTGGTGGGTTAAATGTTAGTAAAGCTCACCAGGAGACCCGTCAGGACACATGTGGAGAGGTTATGAGCAAGCAGGAATTACCTTTTACCTTCAAAACTAACAAGGTCATATCTAAAAGCAGAAACATACTATTTTAAAATCTAAATAAATACATAAAGAAAGTGTGGGTCTGCGTTTGACTGAGACAGCATTTGTTTTTAAAGCATTTTTCTGCATTATCTGGTTTTAAAGTCTTATGTACGAGAACACGAACATCATGTTGAAAAATGTATGACGTTGTGCTGAATCTCACAATCCTTCTCAACCACTCCATACATCTCATGTACAGGTCTCTGTGATGACTCCAAGCAGGGCGAACAGAAGCAGCAGGTGGAAGCAGCAACAATGCACCAGTGGAAAGAATGAAAGATTTTGTTGTTGGAAAAAAAAACCCGCATCACATTCATAGCTGTCAAAACTACATTCATAAGTGTGGAAATTCTGTTTTTCTCCTGCCGTTTCTGGAAATATCTACTGACGGGGAAGTCGGCGGGGGAGGAGCAGGCCTATGTCAACAGGGAGGAAAGACCCGAATGCAGCCAGCGAGGGAGAAAAAAGGAAGGGTACATCATCTCAAAAATAATAAGAAAAAAAATGACCACTTACATTCCTTCAACTGTGTCATTTCTAAAAAAACAAAACCACACACAGCCACACACACACACACACACACACACACAGAGAGAGACACACAGCATGCGATAATGAGGTCATGCACTAAAATCAAACTATGAGACGTGATCTGCGATTACTGTTTCACTGCAAATGAAAAAGAAAAATGAAAAAAGCTCGGAAAATACAACAACGTTTGTGAGCTGGGTGTCAAATACACGAACAGATGTTCAGCCGTGTGTTAGCATCGCCAGTGTGAGGCCTAGTTCAGCTGTACGGACAGTCTTTAGCGCTGTGAGTTAGCCGTTCGCTCGTGTCTACGTGAGTGAGAGAGCAGCACGGTGCTAAAAAGCAAAATCATCGAGTGTTTGTCAAACTTCACAAACACAGAAGACCTGGGTGATGACTGGACTCCCACTACGTAGACCTTTCCAGTTGCCTTGAACCTAAATACCTAAATAGATGAGGATAGGAGTAAATGTCAATCCTGCACTTTGTCCAGGACTTACTTGGTGGACAGTTGACCTTTAGCCCTGTTGTTGTCCACTCCGTTGTAGGTGACGGCAGCCAGCTTCCTGCTGCGGTAGTTTTCATAGTGGACGTTGTTTGTCACGTCTTTCAGGTCCTGCATGTGAGTTCTGGGGACGGCCGACAAAGAACGCACAATCATGTCAAGCGAGTACCGTTTCAAGTGCTCCTTCAGGGCCTCTTGTTTCTTGACGGCAGTGTTTATTATCAACAGTAAATACAGGCTCCTTATTGTGTTGTTCAGTACCTGATGAGCATGTCCCTGAGGATGGTGAAGTCGCAGTGGTCACTGTTTTCAACTAGAACGGACAGCGAGAAGTCAGACAATTACCCCACCTCACCCCAAAATTCATTTGGATGCATCAATTCTCTGCATTTCACTTTTCACTGTGGTAAAACAGAAGTGAATATTCACACCTTCTGCGACCCCCCAGGGGTACTGTCTCCCTCTGACCCTCTTGCTGTTCACCTCGATGATGGTGTTGCTCCCCACTACAGCCAGCGGCAGCTTGCCCTGGCAAAACAACAACAATATTTGGAATTATTTAAACACTTCTGTCAGTCCGTGTTTGCGATATGACGCCTGAAGTGACACACAGTACCTTTATCGTCTTAACAACCCTGTTCTCTTCTTCATCGTCCGTCTCGGGGAACTCGTAGATCTTGATTTTGTGCTCTTGGATTTCCCGCATGATCTGGCAGCAAAAGAGACGATCGTTTAGCAACTTCTGGCAGAACTAACTGGAGATGGCTGAACACACATCTTAGTCTATGTATGTTACGCCTGTATTTTCATAAAGACTCATGTAAAGGCTGCAGTTCAGATACAACATTCTAATATGAATTTGTATGATCATTTGCCTGACACGCAATAAAAAAAAAAGCACTTTTTTGTTCTCACGTTGTCTTCACACTCTATTGAGAAAAGTTTTTTTGGGGTCACACCTGTTTTTTTGACACTGCAAATGTCCAACGTCACTACTTAAGTAACAATTTAAATATGCAACATATATTAACTTACAGATCACAGTTTTCATTTTCTAGTGTTAATACAGTGACTTCATACAGGCAGTTATAGCTTTTTGTCGACAGCGTTGAAGCTGAAGGTTTTAATGTTACCTAATATGTTCCAAATTTAAATGAATTCGGAACAAATCTATACATATGCAGGGCGTTGTCATACAAACACCAGTTAGGCTGGACTTTACTTTAGTTTGCTTTGTGATGCACATTTCCAGCGTCGCGATGACCACAGTGGAAAGAGAACGTTTTTCTGCAGCTGTGGAAACCACTGACCTGTTTCTTGAACTGTTGGCATTCCTCGGGGGTGAGGGTGTCGGCTTTGGCGATCAGCGGGATGACATTGACTTTCTCGTGCAACCGCTTCATGAACTCAATGTCCAAGGGCTTCAGGCTGCACGGAGACAAAGACACAGCTTTACATGTTGTGTCAAATCATTTGGGATCGCTCTGTACCTTGTCTAGCACATTTAAGAAAGAATAAAACTGTAAAAGGGGGATATTCTTGGGATGATGATTTTGGATTTACATTTGATCCTTGTTTCTTCGTAAGCTCTTCCTTAGACAACACAAGGAGAAGTGGTGCTATACCAAACATAGAAAAGCATCTGTGACGCCCGTTTGTAATGTCTCAGAAAATGACCTTGTAGTCGTGACAAAGTGTTTTTGAGCTGAATAAATACCATTAAACATTACTGAGGTAAAGTCTTGCATTTCTTGGATTTTGTTACAAAAAATAATTTAATCTTTATTTGATTCTTTGAGGGCACGGTCGGGTCGAGAATCCGATGCTGTTGGTATTAAGAGTGGGATGTGTGGTTTGTCACGTTGCCAGCAGCCCGGTGCTGCACTGACACACAGCAGCTGATAACTGTTATTATCTGAAGGAAGAGCAACAATAAAAAGCACGTTGCTTGTTCTCCATTTGTCAAATTTAAAAAAATGTACTGAAGCTCCTATGAACGCCGTTAACAGGCGATGCAATCGACGCTGTTGCATAAACAATGGAAATAATAAAGCTTTATAATAAAAATAAATAAAAAAAATAAAAAAAAATAATATAATAATATACATCAGGGGACAAACATTATTATTAAATGGATGAGATTCTTAAGAATCAGTATCAGAGCTCAGAAAACAGCTCTGATAACTGGCTTCAACCACAGTTTGAAGATCTTAAGATCTTACAGAGACTCATGTGGCTGATCTTTTCCTCAATGAGTCAACGACCTCAAACCGTTAAGAAAAGCAGAGTTCAGCCGGCAGCTCAGCGTTCAGATTGTCTCTCTGTGCTGGAGGTCACTGTGTTGCTGTGTGACAGCAGTCAGCTGGTGTTGTGAGGGGATGCTCTGTGTGCGTGAACATACGCTGCCCATCCTCAAGGCTAAAGTGCTGCTTGTGTGGGTACAGAGGACAGGCTTGTACAAACACAATGTCGCTCAGAGGAAGGATGAGAACACGGCGAGAACGAAGGACAGAGGCCTCTTCACTGTTTACACTTGGCCACGGTCAACAGGCGGTGGAGATTTGCATATATACACAAATCAGGTAGCTCCGCACAGCAGACGCAAACACAACACTATTCTGCTTTACAATGGCAAACAGAGCCATGATTAGGGGCAAACATTTATATTAGCACCATTTTAAACCCATACATGGATTTAAATGGGTTATACGCTTTTTTCAGGGCAGGAAATGCTTTTCTCAAGTTCACTACTCCCACACTTTGACTCAATTGTGCATCACACACACACACGACACGTACACGTCTAAAAAGAAAGACAAGATGAGCACGTCTGAGCTGTCAACTACACTGTGAATAATAAACATTACAATTAAAATTCCACACAGTCATCTATTTATAAAACTTATGGAGATCAGTATCATCTGCTGGGCATTGTGCCAGCGTCTTCCTCTGAAGTGCTTGTGCCTCCTACCCCCCCCGTTCCCCCCATCCTTTTACAAGCTTCAAATTTTAACCCTTATTTTGCTTGAAGATGACTCACATGATCATTTATAGCAATGGCCTTTGGGACTAGTTGTTAGATAAAAGAAGATAAGAGTGAAACACACACACACACACACACACACACATTTACTGCAGACTCAGGAGCTGCTCTGCATGACGACAGATTCATGCTGTTGTCCACCGAGCTGTTCCAGAAACAGCGGGGAGTCCAGCGCCTTGCTGAAAAATGCTAAAGGAGGAGAAGCTTTATCGGCGGCCCTTTCCTGGATCTCCAGACTGCACAGGGATCTGAACCAGCAACCTCCACTTCCAGTCAAAAACCTGCTCCTCTGACCTTTGGGGCACTCTCGACCTCTCATTTCCCTCCTTACAGTATTTATTTTACCCATTTCCTCTCTCTGTTCACTCTTCCTATTCCAACCTTTTCCTTTCCCCAGCCCTATACGTTCCATACCTCCATCCCCTTTCTTTGTATTGAGTAGGAAGTGGCAATTCAAGCTTGATTCTCACTGGATCTGCCCATACTAACAACATGTTGTGGTGTAAGGCGCTCTGAATAAAAGTATCCACAAAAAAGACATTCATTGTCTCATGAATCTGCCTCCCAGACTCACCCATGTCCTGAGGGGGCGATGAAGTACAGGCAGCAGTGGATTCGGCTATCGGGCATCTGTCGTCTATTCACTCGGGATTCAGAGTTCAGGTAGTCTTCAAACTTGCTGTCTATGTGGTCGATGATTGGCTGCCAGCTGCATGATACAAATTACAGCGTCCGTTAAGAAACAAATCCCCACAAAGACCCAGAAGTAGCAGCTGAATTACAAACGGCAGAGGCTAGCTTTGGGATTTTAAATGTAGGGATATTATCTGTGCTGAGCTGAAGCTGTGGCCATCCTTACCAGTTGCTGTTGTCAACGGCATCTCCGAACCCTGGGGTGTCAACTATTGTGAGCAGCAGCTGGACGCCGCCTTCCTTTATTAAAACCTTGGACTGCTCCACCTTTACACCGGAGAAAGAACACAGGGCACATTGTGGTTACGTCTGCCACAAACTGTGCCTTTAAAACCATTATCACTAATCTAATTACATCACAGATCAGATATTTCACAATAGAAAACACCACAAGCTAGCAGCATGTAGCAACACGCCATCGCACACTGTGCTATTAGCTAACTATGCTGAGAAACCAGAGGAGCACACAAGCATCTGGAGACAGCAGTGCTGTCAGTCAAGATCCAGACAGATGAAGTGCAGCACTTGAGGCACTCAAGACTGAGGACAGCGTTGTGTAATAAAGGAAGATGACATTTATGGCAGGAGCCGAGATTGACTTGTTTAAATCATCATGTCAAACAAAGGTTTCACTGGGCGTCTTAAAAGTCATTCAAACCTCATCACTGTGGGGTTACGTTTTTTTACTTCTTCAAATCAACTCAGTGGTAATCAGGGCTGTGTCTAATTTAAGAAAGTCATCAAAATAAATCTAAAAGTAACAGACTCTCTTTTTAACAGAGCAGGTTACTGTAAGTCATAACACTTCATAAAAAGTGCATTCATGTATGTTTTCACCATAATATGTCTGTTTGTTAATAGTCTAGTTGCTGCTGTAACCGTTAACTTCAGGGCTTGCTGGTTAACAGTATTCATCTTAGAAGGCTTACTGAACACAAACTAAAGTAGTGAAGTAGTATGTCATTAACACAGATGTGCTATGAGACGCTGCAGAACCCGTATTTGTTGGCTCTCTGGCCAAATTTAAAATAAAACATCAAAATGATGGTTTGGATAGCTGCCAGGGCTGTGGGTGCTTCAGAAAGTCTTACCAGCCAAAGTGGAACAGCATTTTAATGTTGTTTATGTACCTGTGCCATTTGGTCTACTTACCGCTGTGAGAAAAGTAAAAGAAATAGTGGTACTATGTGCTCGGTTTACTTTTGCCCCACACAACAGTAGTTGTGACACCGTATGCAACATCGCAGCTCATAGATCATATTTATTTGCCAAAATGTACCTGCACAGTTTTTTTGATTCGATGTGAAGGTCCAGGATACTCTGCTGAATACAGGTCTGTTAGGAACAGAGAGTTGATCAACGTGGATTTGCCCAACCCTGACTCGCCTGGAAGAAAGCAAAAGCAGAAGACAAATCACTATTTCAGGAACACTGTGGCCAGTAAAACGTTACCCAGACTGTAAACCATTGCAATAAAATATGTAAAATGTATATTACAAAAACCCAACCCCCTGTTTTATAGCCACACAAAGATCACTGTGGACATCCAAAAGACAACAAAGGCTGTGTGTCTATCCAAGGATGAGACTGACATTTGCCCAAGACATTAATCCATTCGGGTTAACAGTAGAAGGGCTAAGAAAACAACACAGACAATGGCTCTTGTTATGTGCACCCGACTGGCTGTGTGGTCTGGTAGGCTGTTCCAGCATGGCTGGCCTTTGTGTGCCCAGTTTCCAAGCTCCCAATGAAAAGGATCGTTAGTGGAAATGACCAATGCCACTGCCTGCCTTGGCTGCTGGCCACAAGTCAATATTTAACAAGCCACCATTTACACCAGCGCTACAGTCAGCGGGTAATGTGTGGAGCTCGCACTGTAGCATTTGTTTGTTGTACATTTCATGCGTGGCATCATGTAACAAGTTGCTAAGGGTATGTGCTTGCTTGTTAAATTTACTGCAACATGAAGTGATGGCAGGCCTGTAAAATGAGCTGCTCTGCGATGTGCAAACTGAACAGGTTGTTGGGTCATGTGTTTCATGAGGCACGGGCAGACGTGCCAGTCACTGCTGGTGATACCAGTCCCATCCCTCTCCGTCCCTTCCTCGTGTATTTTTCATCCTCCTTTCACACCACACTGGTGACGCATTGCGTTGCGCGGCGGGGACATGTGGGCTCGCAGCTCATCCGAGCCAAGAAAAGCTGAATATTGTGTGTGTGTGTGTGTCCATGCAAGTGGTTGATACCATAAAAACAATGGCAAGCATTTAGCTGCCAACAAGCCCAGGGGACCTTCTCTAAATTCCTTGTTGCAACGCCATTTGTATTTTTTCTGAAATGATTTTCAAAATGGAACTATTAGTTGTAAACACATTGAAGCATTCACAGATCCCAGAGCACCACTTGGTCACCATGCAGCAGATTTTACAGAATACACTGCAGCGTACAGGAGCAAGCAAAATCCAAGAGCCTTGGTGTGGGGGTGTTGTGTGGTGCTAATGTAAGTTTAGCAATGAAAGAAACTGCACACTAACTGAAATGTACTGTACTTAATGCACTGTAAGAAAAAGTGTTGTGAACGCAATGGGAGACGTGCTATTCTTAGAGGCACGGTGGGTACAAATTCTGTTGGTCCCACCACAGGAAATGGTTTTGACCCGAGGAAACATTTTCCCTCCAAACAGGGGCTGATCAGCCGAGGAGGATCTTGGCCCGGTGTCAACAACCACACGCAAATTTTTGGAAAGAATGTCAGCGTTGATTCGCTGAGTGCAGCTCCAGATAAACCCATCCCAAATGTTTCTGTTCTGGGAGACAGTGTCAAGGATCTGACATCAAGATGAATTCCAATAACAGCAATGCAGTGGCCCCCTCCTCTCTGCCTTGGCCATCAACACTACAAAGCCGGGGGCATGTCCCTTGTGTATAAATATGGCAATACACACACACACACACACACACACACACACACACACACACACACACACACATCTCTCTCTCTCGCTCTAAGAAACAAACCACAGTGAAGGACTTTAAAAAAGGCACAACCACAATAAATACAAAGAAATGATTCATTTAAAACAAAGGCAAACAGAGGGCTGAGCAGTGTGTGTTCTTACCAACGACCATCAGGGTGAACTCAAAGCCCCTCTTGACAGACTTCCTGTACACTTGGTTGGGGAGGCTTGCAAAGCCAACATATCCTTCCAGATTCTTTTGCTGCTGTAAAATAGTAATAATAATAAAATAAATACACACATCAAAACCATAATGAAATCTAATCTTGCACCCTCACTTTAGCTGCAAAGCCTGAAAGAATCACGCTTTTCCCACGCTGCCAAAACTGAAATACACTCCAAATCTTCTAACTGCCTTACTTAGATTCAAAGTTAGACAAAGCATTTTTCAAAAGTTTGACAACTTCAGTTATTTAAAGCATAGAGATCATTTTTATACTTACAGCTGGAGATCAATGTAATGCGGTTCCAATGTGCAGGAAAGGCCAGCGTTTCCAGGGTCACAAAGCAAATGGACAGAGATCAACAACAAAAAATCAACAGGGAATCAATCAACTGAGAAACCATCTGACAAGCAAACCATTCTGTCTCCAGAATGAGTTCCCCAAGCTGAGAAGCCTGGAGCAAAATTCATGATCTGGGCTACTGTAACAACACAGACTGTGTAACATGTTCCACTCCACTTGCTCCTTTAATGTCAGTAGCACCATAAAGTAAGGTCCATTCACTGCCTTTTGTTTTCGCCTGTGGCTGGAACAGGATTTCTGTCTTTTTACACCAGAGCGTCTCCAGCAACAGCCCACGTCTTCTGTGCGATGCTATGACTTAATATGCCAATTTATCTCCTGGATGTGCAGTTTAATCTCATGGCAACATTCTGTTTTAGTTTGTGAATGATAATGCGTTGGATTTTTGCAAATGGTTTACCTTGCAAACCACAGCTGAATATTGAAATGTAAAACGCTGAGAAAATGTGAGAACCGTTGTTTTAAAATGACAGCTGTCTGTTTCCTTTCCGGCTTTGTCTGACAAAGGAAGTGGTGGCAGGTGGAAGACTAAAATACAATTTGTGCAGATTTTAAAAAGATTATCCGCAACAGAACCCAGTTTTTCGTTTCACTTTGAGGGTTCAGTGTTTTGATTTAAAGGTGACAGTCTGAAGCCAATAAACTTTAATAAGTCAAAACATAAACTTTGATGTACTGGATCCACTGTAATCCAGATTAGATGGCAGCCGTCGCCTCCCTAGGAATAACTGTGATACATCCTCCCTGTTTGGCCTTGACTGCCTAACCTAGATGCTCCAAACATGGCAGAATCTAATAGAACTATTGATCTCAACCCCCACCTCCCTATTTGTTCTCCCCGTTTAAAAAAGCATTTTGAAAAGGTCTTCATGGACAAATGTAATGCTAGCTACAGTGACTGTATTCTGCACAATATGAGAATATTAAACGTTACCTCACGTAAAGAAGGGTCTAAAAGTCACATACAAAGCCACTATGCAGTAACGTTAACATGCCGTTCAACACTAGGATCAAACAAGTTAGCATTAACGTGATCTGTTTAATCCAACATACGACACTAAGTTAGCTAGTACAATTGCGAGTATTTGTAGACACGCTTTAAAAACAACTGTCACCCTAACATAAGCGTTTGCTTGGTTTACTGTGTTGAATCATATTCACAAACAAAAACGTTTTCTGAAATACTTTGCTAAAGACAGGAAATGACTGTTAGCGAAGCCCATGCTAACAACTAGCTAGCTAGCAAGCTAGCAACCCAGCCAACTGGAGGCGGACGACTGGGCGTTGGTTGCTCAGACAACTGCAGAAGCTAAATAGCGGCGGAGCTGAATTGTTCAAATAACGATTCGAATACAACACAAATAATAACAGTTAGAGTTTACAACACGGGTTTCTGAATCAGTCGTGACAGTAGACGACTGCAGCAGTCTCACCCATAACGTTGACGCTCCCTGCCGCCTCAAAAACCGATCATTCACAAGCCGACATTCCCCCTTCTCGCTACTTTTGCTGGAGCTACGCACAATGAGGCACGCAGCGCATGCAGCGCTCACCGAATCTACGCCAAAAGACTGACGTAAACGCTACGTGAATCACAAAGGGAGGAACACTCAAGCCTCGCGATAACTTCCAATTCCTTTTAGTCTTGGTGTGTTCTCGCGATAAGTAATCGCTCTAGCAACAAGACTTTTAAAAAAATGTTATGTGGAGCAAGTTTTTCTTTTTGTACGAGCTAAACTAATTACACCTCCCACTCTGTCTCCACGGTAATACGGCTTCATCACTTAAGGATGGAATGGGCCTCGATTTGTTCACTTAGCATTAGTTTGAATAAGTAAATCATATCTAATACATTAACAATTGTAACTCATTTGCCGATGTGTTGTCATTTTACATCATTAGTGGCACTTTATTAACAGTACGCATGTGTCAAGTTGCTCAACAACATCCCAGTTTCAAACGGAATGCGAGTAGCGTCTGTTGTAGCCATGGTAACAGAGACTCTCTAATACTGCTTACTTTGATTGGTTGAAAATGCAGTGAAACTCAACATTGTTTTTTCTTATTTGCTAATGAAGGGGCGTTTACTGTTTAAATAATAAAAACTATTTCCTCGACTACGGATTTCTAATGAAGCAAATTTCGTAGTAGTAGTCTAGATCAACTGTCTACAGTTTGTTTGCGATGCTGGAGGAAGGGTAAGAGACATTAGACTTATCTTTTTTAAACTCACAAACAAGACCAGCTCAGATCAGCTGATAACCTTAGCAAAACACAGTCTAGCTAGCCTTCTTATCACAGTAGCTAGCTATGTTTCTTGTAGGATTTTTAAATGTCTGGATTAATCATGCTTAATGTCACTGTGTGTCAAAAATGTCTGAAGGTGAACCACAGGTTAACTCATGGAAACAAAGGGGAATGCTGAAAATGTCCAATCCAGTTAAAAAAGTGAGACAAGGAGAACAATTTCCCCTGAAATCCAGAGGAGCCCAGAGCAAGTAAGCTGGGTCATACCTCCTCACAGTTATGTGAAAAAGTCTGTTTCAGAATTTATCTGATATCAAATAAACAAATCAACTGATAAGCCTGTTTTTTAGGGCATCTCATGATCTCAGGAGGCTTCAGTCCCTACTTGCCAAAAGCGGCTCCAGACAAGAGGTAAACAACAACAAATGGCGCCACACTGAGACAGCGTGTCAGGCATTTTTGATAATAGTACAACCCAGCTCTTTGTTTTTTTTTAAGTCTGCATGTACATCGTAGTAAGAGACTCCTGTGTTGCAGGTGGCAGCGTTGAGTCCCAGTAAAGGACGCAGCAGTGGAGCCAGCAGATCACAAGGCCTGCATCCCCCAAAAGACACCACCAGACACAGGAGTGAGAGCGACAGCACCAGTGAAGCCTCTGAACTGGAAAAATTCAGGTTTGTAATGAAGAATTCTGAAATCGGTTGCTACTGTTTGATTTAAGTTTACATGTCCATGTCCAAATGTCTCCGATCCATTTGTATGTAACTGAATAATTAGCATGTTTCCAAAGGGTCAGTATTTACCCCATTACCTCTCATAATACACAACAGCAAGCTGATTGTGTTGAGTGTATGTGCAATTTTCCCCCTATATCTTACTTTGAGAAATATTAATATCAAATAGTTTTTTCATTTAACAACAGACAGGACATTTGTCAAATGTTAATTGTTGTGTTAACATATGTAGGAACTTTGCAAGTAAAATAGCTTGAAATTAGAAAAATGTGGACAGATTCCAGCTTTCTGGTCTTGACCATTTTCAATACAGATTTGGTCCAATATCCAGCCTTTTATGTTCCCCAAACATGGTAAGGTAGAAAACAAACCAGAGTGTAGACAACATTGATCTCTCAACAACACCCATGGTGTAGAAGTTTGAGATAAATGATGGATCTTTTCTTTGTATTTTGAAGTTTTTAAGAGAATTTAATGAATTCTGTTTCGGCTGAATGGCTGAACATTTATAATGACATTAACTGTTTTTTGAAGAATCATTTGGACCTAATTATGGTATTTGGTCATTTTTCAGCATCATATACAGAGACCAAAGATGTTTCAGCAGCCACCCACTGCATAAACTGTTCTCTGACATCCTCGAGTCTTTGGTCAAGAACCGAATCTGCAGGTAAAATATCCTCGAAACACTGAAGCATTTCTTCTCCCTCACACAAGGCTGGGGAGCTTTTCCTTATCCTAATTGAGGGTCTAATGCTACACAGACTGTAAAGTCTCCAGTGTCAAATTAGTGTTTTATGATATTGCGCTAAATAAACGTGACTTGGCATACTGACAATATTTACTCTTTCTATAGTGAATGGATTGATCACGCACCGCCTGAGTCTACGCTTAGAGTTCTGATCTGCCTACGATTGTTGATCAGAGATCCCAACCATCACGTACAACTTGAAAAGCCTTTCATTTTTTTTATGTTTATTATGTCCTTTATGAATTCTTCCACTTTATAAAAACTAAAATAAACTCTTTTCTTTCAGAAAATCCTCCATCAGCTCCAAGGCATCAATTCACTTGCCAAGGTAAATGCTCTTTAAGATTTTCCTCACATGCCTAAACAGGCGGTGTTTTATGATTATTCCACACATAACTCCCGTCATCCTCGTCGCTGCTCTACTTCTCTTTTAGTATATGGAGTCTGTCACTGCCATGTACATATCTTATGGCGGGCAGGCGGTTGCTGTGCAGAAGCTGGTCACGATGACCTGTGAGTACTCTGAGGGCAATATCGAGACACTGATAATAAGAGTCTTGTGTGCGTCCTCCTCAACGCTGCCTTTGCTGATTGCTCTGCTCTGCAGACATGTTTCAGAAGCTGTCTGCCGCTGAAAACCAAAGGGTCTGGGTCATAGAGAGCGGCGCTCACAGGGTAAGTGACACGTTGTGATAAGGTTATCTGTGATTATGTGCTGTTAGTTTTCAAATCACATTCATGTCAGAGATATGCTTGATGTTGGTGCACTGGAGTAATGATCTACTGGTCACGTGTCATGTTTTATAGACAATATTAAATGTACAACAGGGCGTAATATATATTTGGATTTTAATTTGTTTGTATCATTAGTTGGAATTTTTACATTTCAAATTGGGAATATTTTTTGTTATTATATGTTATTATATAAAATATTATATTATATTTTAGTCCTTATTTTATTTTGCACTGGGACTTTAGAAGGACATTGTTGGTCAGTGTGTCCATCCAGCACTTTCCACCATTAACGGCTGTTTTTCCATTCAGTTTGCAGTGGATTTTGATTACCACCAGCTAATGAATCCTAGTGTTTCTAGTGACCCTCTGACATTTCCTCTAGCAGCAACATAAGGCATCAAATTATACAAGAAATGTTACATTTTAAAGCACAGATTCATTTGCAATTTATAAAGAACATTCCTGCTCCCCAGAGGATTGACACTTTCATTTTAGACACATTGACTTTTCTTATTCATGACCACCAACAGACTGAAATGTAAAATTTGCGTACAAGATATCTCGTGATGTAATTGACAGATTACAATCAAATTCATCACAGAGGACAAACCCTTTCGATATTAGCGCTCTCTCTTGACAAACTTTATGATAGTGTGCATTGCAGCTTCCATTGACGTGACAATAATTAGTCATTGCTCTCGGGTTATCCTCACAAATTGTCCTACATGTATTGTGCTCTGTGGGAAAAGATTCGGGGTCTCTAACAAAGTAAATGGTTTTTAGACCCTGGTGAAGCTCCTCTCGACAACAGATAGCAGTGTGCTGCTGGGAGCTCTGCTGGCACTCACCACTTTGGCTGAGAGGTAAGAAAATACTTCGTTTAACGTGTTAAATACACTTGTGATTTCATCTGTCATTGAGAAAGTCATTTCTTTTTGCAGCCCAGAATGCAAGGAGGAGATTGGCCAGCTGCCGATAGTGGAGAAGCTACTTGTAATACTGCAGGAATATGACCTGCTGTCGAAGAGGTTAGATATCACTCCTTTGTTGATGTATTCGTCACGGTCAGATAAAATGACGCGTCTTATCTTGTGGGAACCTTCCTTCATTCATTAGGGCTGATACAACACCAAATGATCTCTAATCTCTTCTCATGTCTTCTTATCTGACAGTACACAGACACATTACGCTTGCTGTTGCAGGGACTGAACATTTGACCCCTTAAATACAGAATAATAATCTAATAATCATAATTTTTAAAAGCCTTTTTAAATGCAGCTAGAAATCAATTCAAAAGATTTAAAACAAATAAATACATGGAAACAAGCAGAGCGAGACTGAACCTGATGTTTGCTCCAGAATGAGCGCGGAGCTGCTGAGGCTCCTGTCCCCCGTGTGGCAGGTGAGGGACCAGGTGAGGGAGCTGGAGGGTCTGCCGGTGCTGCTGAGCCTGCTGTACGGCCAGCACCTGAAGCTGCTGTGGAGCGTTGCCTGGGTCCTGGTCCAGCTCTGCGAGGATCCCGACACCAGGACGGAGATCCGGAGCTGGGGCGGCGTGCAGCAGCTACTCCGGCTGCTCAACAGGTTTGTGACACTCAGTAATTAAAGTGTATTTTTTATTTATATTACATTATATGGATTCAGTTTCTGTTTTTCACGCCTGTAGTCGAAGTTAAAACAGCCTGTCTATCGACTGACTTACAATGTGTTCCAACCAAAACCTTTTACTTCTGTTAACATTACACATCTATACTTCTCTTTCAAAGCTACAGCAGGTACATTTCTGTCCACACTGAAGTGCTTTGTGGTTTTAAAGGGTCGCTCCAGAGATTTAGTATCCTTCTAAAATTGACAAGAGACAGATTAAAAAAATATATGATCAAAATTGAACCAACACTGGCCAAGATATGCTGACTTTCAGTGTCCAGTACTGGTCAGGCTTCAAAGAGAATTAAGCCTACATTTCCCATAATGCACTTTGAAAGCATCTTTCCATACACCCTACTGTCATCAGGGTTATCTCATCTTGGGAGACAGAGAGCCTGCATTACAAATGGGGGTGAGATTAAATAACTTTGTATGTCACAAAGGCTTGTTTAAAACATACATACCCACACGTCCAACAGGAGTAAAACTGTTACTGTTAAAACTACAAGGGTCTAATGAAAATATGCTGTTGGTTGCATTTTGAGAATTGAAGGATCCAGTGATTTTCGGAGCTAGACCCTAGCCCATATATGTCTGCAGGATGTTGACTAATAGATGCTGAGATTTCTGGCCGTCAAAACTAGCATCCTGACTTTTTTTCTCTTTTGAAACAAAAGCTCCCCCGGTTTTACCTCCCAGTGTTTAAACAGGTAACGATTGTGAGTAACCAGCATCACAAGACATTACCTCATACAAAATAACTCTTACAGTGACAGGCAGTACGTCTCTGACCGCTCGTCCATCCGGACGCTCTCCAGCGCCAATGCAGCCGGCCGAATCCAGAGAGAGCACATCAGAGAGGAGCTCAGCCCGCAGGAGGAGGTGGACAACACTACGGCCCTGCAGTCAGGTCAGGGACTACACCACTTAGCTTATCAGATGCTGAGAATGTAAACTGTTTTTTCCTGAAGTGAGAATCCAGACCACTGAGACTTGATTTTTTTTGGAGGAGATGGTTTCTATAAATATCTAAAGACACTATTACAAAATAAAACAAATTCTGGTAAAAAAGTATCTGCATGTTGATGTTCCCAGCTGTTCAACCTGAGACTAGAAGACTTCACATATGAGATCTTAAATTAACTCATATCTTCCAGCCTGCTGTACAGTTCTGACTGAGCTTAGTCTAGATGACACATCTGCTCACCACATTGCGCAGGTAAGTGAAAGTCCTTACTCCAAACACAGGACAGTTTAAATAAATGTTGTTATAAAACATTTTATAACATTGCGTCAATTAATTTTCACATTCTTTTCATAGGAAAATGGGGTCTACATAATCGCAAAGTTGATTTTACCTCAGAACTCTGAACCAAAGGTCACATCTTTACAGGTATATGGCACCATATATGTAATAAATTACATTATAATGTAAATAAAGATGTTGTAAATACCAGAAAGAAACATATCAGTGACTTTTTGTCCATATTGGCAGTGCTATGCGTTTCGGACCCTCCGGTTCCTCTTCAGCGTGGAAAGAAACAGACATCTGTTTAAGAGGTAATGTCCTGACATATTTATTTCAGAAAGGAGAAGTTCGTGCCGTGCATTAATAGTTTTAGTTTGGCTACTGTTGGATATCTGTTTTGGAATAAACCTCATCACGTGTTCTCTTGCTGTTATGTAATCCTTTTACCCGTTTCAGACTCTTTCCCACAGACCTTTTTGAGTTGTTTATTGATGTTGGACATTATGTGCGGGACCTCGCGGCCTATGAGGGACTGCAAACCAAAGTTTCACTCTGCACCGTAAGAAAACAGCTTCTAAATGCATTCATCTGTTTGTTCAGCTGCTTTTGGGCTGTAAAATAAAAATACATATTAATGAATAAAATAAAACAATGTAGATTTAAGGAAGATCCTTTACCTTGAAAAATGGAAGGAGTGCTGTGTGTTTTGTAATGCAGGAAGGGGAGCTGGACAGTCTGAGGGAGAGCATCGAGGCTGTGGACCAGAACCGACCTCCCCTTAAAGTCATCAACGGTTACTCCATACTGGACCACCTGGGCACCGGGGCCTTTGGAAGCGTCTTCAAGGTACGAGGAACGTCCTCAAAACCCACAGCGTCTGCAGTCCGCAGTGTTTGTTCGGGACATTTTTGTTTCAGGTGGTTCACGTCAAGTGTCACTGGTTCCAATAAATGTACTTGGCGACAGGTCCGAAAGCAGAGTGGCCAGAACTGCCTGGCTCTGAAGGAGGTGAACCTCCATAACCCTGCGTTTGGCAAAGACAAGAAGTCCAGAGACAGCAACGCGGAGAAAATCATGTCTGAGCTCACCATCGTCAAAGAACAGGCACAGAGTTTCAGTTTGAATCATTTAAAGTCAATTTAATAACTGTCTGAACAAGAACAGACATATTTTGTGTTGTTCATGTGTTTCTTGGTTCTTCTTCTCTAGATGACACACCCAAACATTGTTAAATATTACAAGACATTTTTGGAAGGTGAGGAAAGCTTCCAGGCATTGTAAGAAAGGAAAAAGACAAAAATTGAAAGCCGAAAACCTCAACCATGTTGATCTGTTTAGGAGACAAGCTGTACATCGTGATGGAGCTGATCGAGGGAGGGCCGCTGGCTGAACATTTGAACTCTCTCAAGGAGAAGCAGCAGCAGTTCACAGAAGACAGAATCTGGAATATATTCATACAGGTAACAGCCCTTGGATTTCTTTTTGGAGAGTAAATCTCCAGTTCGTAAATTACTGGTCTGTTCGTCAGATTGAATTTAATCAATCGTTGTGGGATTGAAGCTAAACAGACTTTTGACTGACATATTATTGATACTTGATAATAAGTTAAGTATCAGTAGACCAGTGATTCTCAGTCCGGGAGGTAACTTCTACTTTTGCTGTGGACAACAAGTACTTTGATTCTGACTCTGAGAAAAAGTACATATATCACAATGTAAAAATACCCCATTAATACAGTGTACAGTAACAATACAGTGAAAGTCCTGAAGTCAAAATCCTCCTTAAGTAAAAGTACAGAAGTATTATCAGCTAACTGTACTTAAACTCATTTCTGAAATCTGTATTGATTTTTAGAAGAGAAATGTGTTTCTGATGCAGCTGCTAACAACTCAGAAACATCTGACAGAATGTATGCTTGTTGGGAACCACAGATTAACCATTAATCTTCAATAAAGCATTGCATTTTATAAGCTTATATGTTTTTTAATGTAATGTTAAATATATGGACATCTCAGTCTCTCAAAATCATTTTAACAACTTACTGATATATCTTCGCCATGTTCCCTCAGATGTGTCTGGCATTGAGGTACCTGCACAAGGAAAAGAGAATAGTCCACCGCGACCTCACACCAAACAACATCATGCTGGGGGAAAAGGACAAAGTCACCATCAGTGAGTGTCGATGTCACTCTCGATCACTCTCGATCACTCCCTCCCGGTGTTGTCTTACGGTTGAAGTTGTGTCTTTCTTCCACTTGCAGCGGACTTCGGCCTAGCAAAGCAGAAACAGGAGAACAGCAAGCTGACGTCCGTGGTCGGCACCATCCTTTACTCCTGGTGAGGAAATTC
This sequence comes from Nannoperca obscura, assembly GCA_036024295.1. NCBI lineage: Eukaryota > Metazoa > Chordata > Actinopteri > Centrarchiformes > Percichthyidae > Nannoperca > Nannoperca obscura. The sequence goes on along the minus strand of JAVQJL010061000.1, from coordinate 13,076 downwards.
ATTCTGAGCATCCAGCTGCTTTTTAATCAAAGGGCCGGTTTAGAGAGTCAGGAGTTTTCATTAGGACTATTTCTTTGATGGAAAGTAGTTCCAATCAAATCTGCTCATAGTGACGTCTGGGGGTTTTCCTGAGTAACAATGAATTTCTAGAAAATGTCTGAAATGTAATTGATATCTCAAAACCTGTTAATCCGTGGGGTGGGGGGGGGGGCTGGAGTCAATCCCAGCTGACAAAACTAAAACTCTCCCACAGACAATGTGTTTTGGGTGAAACAATCCTTTAAGGTAGTATGGCAGGATAGTTGGATACATGGGAATTCATTATGAGGGTTCCTCGTAAGTTAAGACGTACAAACTTTTGTGTGTGTGTGTGTGTGTGTGTGTGTGTGTGTGTCTGTGTGTGTGTGTGTGTGTGTGTTAGTCCAGAGGTGGTGAAGAACGAGCCGTATGGAGAGAAAGCCGACGTCTGGGCTTTGGGCTGTATCCTCTACCAGATGGCCACTTTACAGCCGCCGTTCAACAGCAGTAACATGCTGTCGCTGGCTCGCAAGGTAACACACACACACACACACACACACACACACACAGAGGACATAAAATGTTTTTCTGTGTCTTTGCTTCTTATCCTGTGCCAGTAGATCGTCGAGGCCGTTTACGAGCCGATTCATGAGGGAGCTTTCTCGGGGAGAGTCACAGACATGATCAGATGGTGAGACTTGTTTTGAAATGATTGATACCGACGTATCGTTAAAATTAAACTTACTCAAAACTTCAGTGTAAGTTGGACAGCAGCCTCACTGCCATTTCACATTACTGGCATCATTTTGGTCCACTGGTGATAAAGTTTGTGGAGTTTAAAATAACTTTTATGACTTAAAATCCACTTAAATACCAAACTTGACTTATTATTCTATGATATACATTTATACTATTTGTGTTTTTATTTTTATAGATTAAAAGTAACATATTCCTCTGATGTCCTCATACAGTAGTTTTGTTGTGCGTCGCTCTGTCAGGTGTTTGAGTCCAGATGCAGACCTGCGGCCGGACATTGTGGCCGTCAGCTCCAGGATCTCCGACCTCATGATGAAGCGGATGGACGGCCTCTACACTTCCCAGAATGCACTGGAAAGACGAGCGCAGAGAGACAGGAAACGAGCGCAGAAGTACTTCCTGCAAAGGCACGAAAGCGGGACGAACTGCTGTCACTCACACCTGCCTCAGGTAAACTGGATTTTGAAAGAAGGACGTCCTTGAGGACTATTTACATTATATTTATTATTGTGCAAACAGGCAACTCAGAACTTCTGCAAGAGTTTTGTTGTTACAAGTGTTAAAATAAGTTCTGCATTTTCTGCAGGAAAGACCCTTAATGAATACTGAGACTCCACACTCCTCTGCAGCCTGCAGTTCAAACCACAGTGAGCAGCATGTCAGTCAAGGTGACTGTTTCATACTGCAGAGTTGAACAGACTGGCAAAGATTGGAAATTAAAAGATTTCATGTTGAATAAATGTGTGTGTATTTTCAGACGTCTCAGACGGTGACGTTGAAGCGTGCGATACTAAAGTCGACTCCGCTGCCTTCACAGCAAAACACTGCGGTCAGTTCTCTAAACTTCAGAGAATATTCATCATGAGGTTTGGTGGAAGCTTTTTGTTTTTACCTCGGGAATGTTTTCCATAAATAAGTCAACCTGTTCTTTGTAAACGAGTGACAAGGACAATCTTTTAAAGCTAGAAGTTAGCTTTTCTCTTCTTGTTGTTTTTTGGTTAATTCCCTGTGCTGTGGATTTCATCTTATGGCTTTTTTTTGTTTTGATCAAAGGATTAAAGACCAGCGCCTGTGAGACTTCTGATCAAACTTCACCTGGGTTTGAAAAACTCCCTTTATTTCCCATTTCTGTGTGGTCGATGCACCCAGTTTACCACCATCTATTATATAAATATCTGAAGCAATCTATTGATCTGCCTTTCTTCTCAGTGGGTGTTTTGCTGCTGCAAAGATGAAACCACGACCAGGTACCTTCTCGCCATAACCATAATCACTGAATACGAGTCAACTACGCAAACAAAACAATGCAAAGAGCAAAAAAGATAGAAGATATAAAAGCCTCTTATAAAACATTTGTACCTCAGTGTCAGCAGGGATCTGCGTCTCCCAGAAGAAGGTTCGGCAGATTGATGATCCCATTCAGAGGCTCCTCGTGCAGCTGCACAAAGTGATCTACATCAGTCAGGTCCAGCAGTGCATCAACATCATCACTGAGTTTAACGCTGCAGACACGTCTCATCGGTCCAGATCTAGTGATTCTGGTTTTAAACAACTCATGTACAGACAGTTTCATGACTTTTTGGAACATGAATTGAAACCACATGGGCATTGACTGTCTGTTTTTCCTCCTCACATCAAGCTGACTCGCTGATTTGTGACAGACAGCAGCGATTACACAGTGTGAATATTAATTGTTGATTTTCCATCTCCAGCTTCCACCAGCGCCGCACCACGACATCAAACGGCGGCTCGTTGAAAGGTTTAAAAAGTCTCTGTTTCACCATGGCAGCGATCCATACGACCTGAAGCTGGAGCTCAGCAAGGTTTGAACGGTCGAGTTTAATGTTTAAACTTACTAATGGTGAAACAAACATCCCAGTTCTGTTATTTTTTTTGATATTTGGGGAGCGTGTTTTTCTTTTTGTTGCTCAATATAAAGAAAATATTAGTGACACTGGGGAGGGTCTTGCACATAAAGTTAAACCTTCACTGATTATTTTTGTACGGCCCCGAAGCGAAATGAGAAGCTCCTTCCTGTTTCCCTGTAGCTCCTCCAGGCTTCTCCAGAGCTGATGGAGTCGGGCCCAGCCAGCCCCGACTGGTGGCCTCTGGCCCACCGCTTCACAGGAGACCCCCACGCTGCTGACAGCACAGGTAAGAGTGACTGTTGCAACAGATTATTAAGTCCTTTTAACATTTAATAAGTAGCGGTAATTGTAGATTGTAGATATAAACAATTGAATTCCAAGCCAACATAACCATAATGTCAGTTTGTCATAATGTCAGTAACAATTCTGAATAAAAGATATCTACAATTCATTGCTCACTTGTGGTAATGTTAATTGTAGATATTTGTAACTTAATTTCTACTAGTCAACTTTTACCATTAACTTCAAACTCAATTATAGATATCTATAAATCAATTTTGGTGTGTTATAATTCCAAGTCGACATATCCACAATGCAATTTTGACATGTCGTAATGTCATTTCCACCAGTGAAAACTAAATCACTACTACTCAGCTCTACTGATTAAATGTTAAAAGGGCTTGCCATAAACAGCTTTACCCTGTATGTCACAAAATACTGCACAAAAGGAAATTATTGATGTAATCTGGTGCACTTTTAGATCATCATCAGGACGATGGTTGGTGAGAAAACCTTAAGAAAACCAAGAGTAGTGACCCCTGACCTCAAATGTTGCTGGATAAATTAATTAATTTAATTAAATAGCTGGATGTTTAAATTGTAATGCCAAGGCTGTGCATCAGATTTTCTTTCTGCTTCTGACAGGTGATGGGAATCTCAAAGATGGCGTCACCTATCAGCAGATGCAGGTCAGTTTCTCTGAGAGAGCCATGATGAATCTACAGGCAGGAGATGTTAGCTTAGCTCAAAGACTGGAAGCAGAGGGAAATGGCTAGCCAGAAACAGTTATAGCATATAACCCACGTAAAAACCACCTTTCACCACTTTGGCTTTTGTACGGATTAAAAGATGAGATATGAAGTAATAATTAGTGAGCTTTAGATTCAGATTGTTACATTTGGTCAGAGCCAGGCTAGCTGTTTCCCTCCGTTTCCAGGCTTCATGCTAAGCTAAGCTAGCTGAGTGCTGGCTATAGCATCATATAATGTACAGAAATAAGAATCTTATCTAACTTGTATTTAAGCGTTATTTCCAACATTTTGAAATATTTCATTAATATAATCAAGGAAGACTTTTCTTAAATATATACCAATTATTTCAATTCTATGTATACGTATTACTTTGTACGTGTGTTTTTCTTCTGCTGGCTCTCATTTTTTAATTTAAAAAATGGTTAATTTCCGCCTTACGGTCACATCGAACGTCTGCCTGCTGACGGTAAAGTGATTTCCTGTACAAATGTTCCTTTTCAGGGGATCATTGAGGAGCTGCTGGAGGAGAACAGCTACTATGAAGCAACACACAGCAGGTGACTTGGAAAATGTTACCATTGTGACAAACAGACACACAATAATGTTGTCATTATTTAAAGCCGAAACGTTTTCTGGTCAATGCTCATAGTGAAGCCGTAATGTGTTTATTTTAAATGGCAGAAATCAGTCCGAGTACTTAACGTACGTAAGATTTGTATTTCCCTGCTGGTTCCTGAACTGTGCTGTGAGCTGTTAAAGGGTGAGACACTGATACACTGACTGCTGGGCACGATGAGGTGGGATTACGGTCAAACTCGGCGTAACCGGGACAACGATTAACACAATAGATGTGTGGTCAGGCACGATGAGACACCAACCGATGGCTGGTTTTATATCTAAACAGAAAATATGCACCATGTTTTATCACCATACATTAAATTAAATGCATAGGGAGCAAATATCTGGCTAAATTGTGTTCTAACTTAGCATAAGTACTCACGCAAACATAAACGTGCAAAGAGCACAGAAGCTCACATTTTCACTCAGACAAACAGGAGAGTCCAGTGTTCTGCTGCAGGCTCACATCTGAACTCAATCCAGTTCATACAGGCCCCTCCCACTTCCTGCTCCTCCCCCAGGCCTGCTCTTCACAACATGGATTATTTCAAATTGAATTTAAATTACTTGACTGAAAATGACCCGCTGTGCTTCAGATAATCATAATCTTTGACGTGTTTTGTGTGTTTTGTTTTAGGATCGCAGAGAAAAGAAAAGACCAAGAAATCAAGTGACCGTCGTCCATATATTCCTCCTCAGACGTCACCGGAGCAGCTGGAGAAACACAAACTGATCAGTTCACAAACGAACTGTATTTATGTTCAAATCCTCTTCATACGTCATGTAATATTCTTTAACATTCAAAACCATGAAAATACAAAGTAAACACGAATGTGTTTGTCCTGCTGTTAATCAGTCGTCGTCGTGACAAAGCTGACACGTGGGGCTGCAACCATTATTGATTGATCGCTTGGTCTGTAAAATGCCAGAAAACAGTGAAACAGTTTCCTGCAGCTGATCCTCACAAGCTGGAACCAGAGGGATGTTTGGCATTGATTGATTTAAGAACGATTAACTGATCATCAAAATAGCTGCTGATTATTCATCTCTCGAGTGGCTAATCGATTGATCGTCGCAGCTCTTCACCACACGCATTGTTGTTTCTCAGGAATTGATTGTTTGTGCGAATTTGATGTGAATGTGTGAATCTCCAAAGATAACTGAATGTATGTACATTATACTGTATATGCACTGGCGTGATGATTTTGATTTATTTCTGTCATTTTCTGACAGTTTATCCCACGAGAAGCTTCTCACATCAAAGCGAGGTGGGAACGACCTCCAGCACCCTGCGAAGCTTTTTCTCGGCGGGGTTCAGCCGCTCCGCTTGCGTGAAGCTTTCCGTTTTGTTGTTTCAGGTTTAGCACTTCTGGACCATCTTCAGCGGTTTGACTCCTCACTGCGGGAACACACATCACAGCGTGTGTTTCCTGTGGCTGCAAAGCCAAATCTCCTCGTTCACCTCACTTTCAAAGAGCTGATAAGAAACTCAACCTTCAGCTTGATTCAACATCAGTTTTCAAACATATCACAATGTCTGACCGGCAGTGAAAACCAGGTCAAATGTTTAAATGTATCCACTTTTTCGGAACTGTTATCATTTTAAATATAATTAACATGTGAAATGTACTTTTTGAATGTAATTCGCTGCACATTTTCATTGTCGGCTGAAGGGACATGTTCTTATGCACTTTGATCCAAAAAGGGATTAGTCAGTATGATCTGTGTAACGCATGGATATTGTGAAATAAACACTTTTTAGTGCAGACACTTTCCAGTTGTGATCATTTGTCAAGTTAATGTGAACTGTGAGGAAAGTCCACCCTGAACTTGAGTTGCAGGTTTGACGTTGAGCAGTTTTCAGATCATTTCCTTAAAAGTACCAATACATCAATGTAAACAACACTCGATCGCAAGTAAATGTCCTCCATCCAAAAGCTGACTTAAGTAAAAGTACAAAAGTATCATCACACAATGTCCTTAAAGTATCATTGGCTACATGTGTGTTAACATGTTTACTGCAAAAAAGAATATGTGAAAAGCCTTTCTAACACAACAGTATAAAAATGAGCTTCTTATTGTATTAAACTGGAATGTATTTACTTATAAACTCAGTGGATGCAAGTTTGACTATTAACTGTGCTTCAGTGCAATTCCCTACACGGTCCACAGGGGGCAGTACGAGCCCTGCTTTTGACCCTTAACAACCTCACAGCTCCACAACATGAAACACAAACAGCTGCGTAGCCTCAGAAAAATCAAAACCGCAGCAGCTTCACTGGAAACACGACACAGCCAAAGGAAATACCAGCACAGAGACTTTAATAGACGAGCAGAAATCATGTGACATGTGACCCGTCCTGGGTGAAACATTTGCAAAATATGAAATTCCCCCGATGTGGAAGATGTCTGCACACTTAGAGTAGGCACAAGTTCTTACAGTACACAGGCCGCGTGCTGTTGATATTTCACACACTTGAACATCCTCCTTCGGGTTCATGGAATGTACATTTCTTATATATTTATTGCCATTTGCTTTGCCAACAATGAGACAACGCTGCTGTAACATTTCCCCACAATGTTGCAAGTGTGGATAGATTTCTAATCACATTGTCTGGTTTACATTTAATTTGTTTCTTTCTTTCTTTATTAGTATTATTTCTACTGCACACAGTATTTCATTTAGGCAACGTTCATGTGATTACATGATATCAAACAAAAAAGTTTTTTGTTTTTGTGGAAAACATGTTTATACAGAAGTCGTCAAAGTAAGGCATCAAAAATTTAAAAAAAGTTTCTTTTGAGTATCAATACTGAAAAACATTGTCCAGGCCTAGAAATAACTGCAAATACGCCGTCTGGCATCAACACTTAAAAAATATATGTGAAAGAACAAAGTATATTAGCTTTCTTACAGTTTACAAAGTCTTTACATTTGATACTGCAAAACAGCCAAGTGTTCCACAACTGCTCCAGAAACAGTTTGACACAGATGAGACATTTTGGGAAAATGTGCTTATTTGCAACCAGTTAGCTTAGCTTAGCTTAGCTTAGCTTAGCACAAAGACTGGAAACGGGGCGAAACAGCTAGCATGTTTCGGTACAAAAGTAACAAAATCCACCTACCAGCACAGCTAAAGCTCACTACATAACATGGTGTGTGTGTGTGTGTGTGTGTGTGTGTATATATATATGTTTGTTTGTTTAATCCGTACAAAATCAAACAATATGTTTACGTATGGGACTATTTCTGGGCGCATTGACTTCCTGGAATTACTGTGAGGTTGCTAGGTAACAAAATCACTCTGCATGTGCTATGAAGTCCGTCTCTCCGAAATGTGCAGGTACACTACTAACTACTCACAATCTGAGTGTCTGTTAGACAGGGATGAGTGAACGGGTGATTCCAGACCCTGCTTTAGTCTTTCGTCTAAGCTAAGCCGGCTTCGGCTTCATATTTAGCGCAGCATGGTGTCAATCTTCTCATCCAACTCTAAGCAATAAGCATTCAAGCCCAAAATGTCAAACTATTCCTTTAAAATGCATTTTATGTGCTTTTATGTTGAACGTTTTGTTTACTGTATAAACTAATCTGATACATTTGTGAACATCGTTAATGAACATTCACCTTTACGAGTAAAACACCTAAATCAAGTTTGCATTTCCCTTTTGTACAGACACATCTGCTTATTTCTACAAATGTGTTCAGAAATGTCCCACGCTTACTTATTACTTCACATATGGAAATCAATAAACTGCGTGTACAAACAGACGAACACTGAGAAGTGAAAAAGAAATTCACGTCGTATGTAAAAAGCTTGCCTTTAAGTCCATATGTTTACTATATTTGCTACACTAATGCTAAAGGCATTGTTATTTAATGAGGTAAAAATGAATCCATGTGATATCTCATGCAAATATAAATACAGTTTATGACACAGAGAAGTTGGAGAGTGATGCTCGTCGTGCCAGGAGGGGTTAAAAAATGAAACTGTGATAGGTTAAAACATTACTGCAACAATCTCTTTCCCCCGTTTGAAGCAGAAGTTGAACTCAGAAATGAGCTCGTAGTCGTTAGTGTAACAACTGAATCTCTTCTTTAAACACACGCTGTCTTTGACAACCAGTCTGTGAATAATCAGCAACAAACACCGAGGTAAGACACTAGTGACCCTCCGGACTGCAGGTGGAGTTTATACTGTTAGCGTTTTCTCTGCCAGTGTTTATCGAGCGGCTTCACAGTGACAAGTCAGACGAGTAGTTCGTGTGTGTGTGTGTGTGTGTGTGCTGGCTGGTGTTTTGCTCCACTTTGCTCTCCTCTGTGTGTTTCTTCTGGTGTTTCTCCAGGTTCTGCAGATCCTCCTCCAGCATCTCCTCGATCAGAGGGGGCATGGAGCCCGGGATCTCCATCTTCAGTGTCACCACCCTCTCAGCTCCTGTGGAGAATGTTGATGCTTCTTGTTATTGTTGTATACAGCCAACAGTGATAATGCCTAAAAACTACAAAAATAAGTTCTCCTTTCAAGCAAGCATATGTCACTTTAGCTGAACAGCAGCTTCAGTGGTCACAAGAGGAAATGACAGGATGGTGGTAAAAGCTATAATGTGGTAAAACAGTAGCACCACCAGAGAGTAAACTGGCTCACTAAATGTCACACACAGCAATATTTAGCTACAGTTTGCTAACATTAGCATCATAAGCTACTGGTCATACCAGTACAAGTTAGTCTGTAGCAGTAAAACCCCCGTGTGCACAGAACTGACAGGGTTGTGTTATATCGCTTATTCATTCAACTTTCCATTTGTAAGATAATACGTTTCATTTCTTTCCTGCACAAACGAGTGATTTAAGTTTTAACAGATGATTAAGTAAGCAGTTAGAGATCTACTAGCTCTCTGACCTTTGGCGCTGATGCTGCGCAGGTCGGTGATCTTCATGAGGGCCTTGGGGAACATGAGGGGCATGCTGGGCCGCCGTTTACGGGAGTAAATCTTCAGCGCCTCCAGCAGCGGCTCCTGCAGCACCTCCACCTTAGACGGCTCCTCCAGATCCTGTCGGTCTGTTCACACAGACAGAAAAGGCAGATGGTAAACATCTCATTTCAGAAGTGAATATTCTGCATGTTAAAAGGAAAAGTTTATAGCTACTGTATCACGTTTCAGTACCTCCAGAGACGAGGCAGATGGCGCTGAGGAGGCCGCTCTCTGTGTCGTCCATCTGCAGTGGCAGCAGCTGGCCGGCGAATGTGAAAACCTGATCTGTCAGCGGTCCGAAGCCGGCGTTGTGGATCTGAGTGCGAGTCAGGGTCAACCCGTCGGAGAAGGTCATGGTGTCCTGGTCGGGAGTGTAGCGAGTGCAAATCCTCAGGATCTGGATGTAAAATGAACAAAGAAAGAAAGAAAGATCAGAGAAATGTGTCTAAAAGGGGAACAAGCATCAAGTCACGACGCTCTGAGCATCAAACTGTGGCACATGAAAGTTACAACATGGGACAGACGCAGCAGCAGGAAAGGACACAGGTTCGTTACAAGACACTGTGATGACGAGTGAAGAGACGGAGGGAGGAGATTGAAACACGCACCAGGATGTCCAGGCAGGCCGTTTTGAGCAGAGTGATCTGGTCAGCGATGGTCAGGCCGGTGAAACCAGGCACTCGCTTGGCGAACTCCACCACCTTGATGATGCACTTGGTGGCGAGCTCGCTGAACTTGTCCCACAGCCCGAGGTCCAGCTGGATCCTGTGGTCTGAGCTGGAGTTCTGGACGGAGGAGAAAAGAAGGTCTGTGTGTCTGTTGTTCACGGTTAAAAGAGACGTTTAGCTTCACAAAGCCACAGTAAAGATGCTAAAAAGACACGATGGGATTATGGTATAAATCCAAATAACCACCAAAACCATCTGCACTTCACTAAACGACCACACAAAGATAATCTAACTTTAAAAGCAGAATCTTTACCATAAAATCTGCCATGTTTACTTTCACCTGCATTAACAGACCTTTTGGCCACTTGGGAGCAGCGCAACAACACCAACATATTGTCACCTTCTACAGTTGATATGTTATACATGTTAGCAAACAATTGCATATTGATACTTACAACTAAATTAGCATTCATTAGGAGGCCTGATGAATTTTTAGCTCTGTTTTGTCTCCATGAACTCCTGGATGTATCTGGCTGTACTGTAGCTGCTGAATGCTCCACAATGCTTTAAAGTTCATATACATGGCATACATACGATCCTTTAGTAAACAACAACAAACACATTTTCACTGTTAAGTGACTAAAAACGGGCCACAAATGAGTAAATATCCTCTGCAGTGTTCATTAGTACATAAGTCTTTTAGGTGCAACATACTGTACGATTCAACATTCAATAAAGTTTCCAATCGTAAATGAATTTTAAATGAATTCAATCTTTTCTAAGTGGAAATCTACTGCTAATATAATAATAATATAACAGCTAGACTCAGAAATGTGTCTATCCCGGCAGTTTGTACCAAGTGACACTGTTGTCAGGAAAGAGGCAGGGATGGACAGAAGAAAGCCTTAATGACCGATTGTGATTAGTTGTAACTGATATGTTGATTTCCTCTGTAGCACAAAAACTACAGTAAGTGAACGTGAGTACATGTGAAGTGTTTTCAATGTGAATAATAACCAAAACATCAATATTAAAAGATTTAAGGGGGAACAGCTCTGCAGCTTTATCTATACTCGTTTTGCTTCTACAGTAGTTCAATATTCTCTTTTATAGAGCAATGTTGAAAAAATAAGGACATTTTGGGACAATTAACCACTTTCATGTTACGTTTTATCTTCTATTGGCAGCCACATTAGAAATATCTGGTTAAATTCATGCTGTCCTGAACTATTATCCATAAAATGAAAATGAAATGGACCTCTGGACAGAGAGGACAGCTTTGATCTCTTCCTCTCTGCAGATTATTTTCTCTCTGTAGAGGACGTCAGGTCTCATGTCGTGACTCACTGTGGTGTATTTTCCCAGCTGGCAAAGAGAGGGGAAGGTCTCTCTGTGAGCCCTGCAGATCTTCTCCACGATCAGGCCGAGCTCCGCCGTCAGCTCGTACGTCTCCATGATGGTCATCTTCACATCCTCCTTCTTCCCCTTCCTCTTGTTTCTGTCGTTTCTCACTGCTGAGAAAAAAGGATCACGCAGCTTTTAAGACATTTAGGAAATAACTTCAAACAGTTCGGTTCAATTAGTGTGAATGCTGAACGCTGCTACTACTGCTACATTTCAAACCCTCAGCGAACGTCGTTTGGATGACTGATCGCCCTGCAGCACTTTCTACTCGGTGTGTCTCTATTAAGATAACATTGAACAGCAGCACTGATTCCAACTCTGCTGAGCTGCTCTGTGGCAGATGCTCATGCATCTGGTTTAAACCTCTTCTGACTGTTCAGTTGCATCTCCAGCAATAGCAATTTCATTTTTCAGCATTCACACACATTTTCTGCAAGAAATGCAAGTTTCTAGTTTAAAGGCCTTTCCCTGACACCCAGTCTTTGTTTATGAAGGTCTTTACAACTGCTTATTTGTTGACATTGCTGGAAGTGCCAGGATACAGCGTCCATATCTATTTAGCCTGTGTGTGTGTGTGTGTATATATATGTGTATATATTTATATATAAAGATATTAACATCTGGACTTGACAGACAGCTAACGTTAGCAAGCTTGGCTAACTAGCTTCCAAACTTACACTTACTTGTACTACATATGCTTTCACATACCCATACATATGTATACTGTCTATACTGCATGTGTAATCTATAGTGTACACATTGTGTGCCCACTAATGCCTCACTATGACCATGACTTGTACTTATACCTGCACTGTAAATCTTTTTGTTCAGACTGCATATATCTCAGTATCGACTCATCACTGTTTATTATGTACATGTACTGCTTTTTGCACTAAACAGCATTTTGTTGTGCCAGTAATGATAATAAAGCTGAATCTAATCTAATGTTTAATGTTGTAAAGGGAGAGACGGCTTAAATAACTAATGGTACACAAACAACACTGAGAACTTTTTGAAAAAAGAGGGAACATCTTGTACCAACGTGCTCTCCAGTCGGTAGGGCACCACGGAAAATTACACTGCGTCTCCTGGCAATGCTCTCAGATGTCATATGAAACCCCCGCCCCGAGGCCTGAATCTTAGACGCTGTTTCCACAAATACGTATTAGTATCATCATCATCAGTATCATCAGAGTTTTCAATTCTTTACACACAAATTCAAATGTACGGAAGATACGGAAGAGGATTAGGGACACGTGTGAATTTTTTTTTTTATGCTAGAATTCTGACTTTATTGTATTATTAAAAAAAATTTTTTTGTAAAAAAAAAAAAAAGTCAGAATGCAAGAAAAAAAAAAGTCAGAATTTTTAAAAAAAAGTCAGAATTTTTAAAAAAAAGTCAGAATTTAAAAAAAAAGTCAGAATTTAAAGAAAAAAGTCAGAAAAAAAAAAAAATAAAAAAATTAAAAAAAAGTCAGAATAAAAAAAAAAAGTCAGAATTTTAAAAAAAAAGTCAGAATAAAAATAAAAAAAGTCAGAATTGTAAAAAAAAGTCAGAATTTAAAAAAAAAGTCAGAATGCAAAAAAAAAAGTCAAAATGCAAAAAAAAAAAAGTCAGAATAAAAAAAAAAAAAGTCAGGAGTATGGGTAACTGTAAGAGTCAAACTTCACTTTGCCACAACGTCACTTTGCGCCATTCTGGAGGGAAACCACAGGCTGACCAAAAATGTCTGACTTAA